>MU968532.1:0-35636 GCA_034641835.2 Pinus albicaulis
TCGTTATTTTAGAGGTTTGTGTGTTGATTTATTTACTTGCAATTGCGTGGCTTAAATCTTTATTTCGTTCTTGTTTCAAAATTATGATTTAATTTCATTTAATATTCAAGGTGTGAATGGATCTGTTGTGTGGAAGTTTAAATTGAAATTATTTATTTCTTCCAATTTCTTTCCTAGTTTGCTTCCACTTGGATCGTGCAGGAAGATTCTCCCTGCACCAGTGCATCTAAGATTTTTCACTCTAGTTTGCTTATTTATTTATAGCAAGTGTTATTTTCCTTTTCCTGCATATGATTTAATTTACTTTTGCAAGTAAGCATTATCATTAGAAGAAAGCATTCCTAATATTAAAAGTTAAACTTCTGAAGGTCAAGAATGACTTCGTGAAATGAGAAAGAACACCATTGCAACATCTTAATTTATGTTTGCACTTCACAATTTAAGGAAAGGAATTAAAATTAATCTGTAACATTATAAGTGAATTTTTCGAGAGTTAGATTTGATTGCATGCAAATTCCTTTGACTGAAAGTTTCTTTTCACTATTGAAGATTTCTTCGCTTTATAAGTTTATTTTTATTGCAATTTTAGCTAATTAAAACATTCTTTTTTGTGTGTAATTTGTCTCAAAATTTAGCTCGCGGTTTCAATTCTTTTCAACACATCCTTTGATTCTTTAGAAAAGTAAATTGGAAACCTTAGTGAAGGAAGCTTTGTCCCTATGTAAGAGCTAGTGTCTTGTCACAGGGACAGAGTGCTCTAAGCTTTAAGGCTTAGAGCACCTATGGTAAAGTATACTTTCCATATAAGTTCTATATCTACACTAGTGCAAGCAGATTGCAAGAGTACAGGAACGATTGCCTAGTGCAAAAGGAAAATCATTTCAAAAGTAGATATTTTCAAGGGCCTACTTGTTAAACTGCCACCATCTATACTGAAGATAAACATAGAGTTTTATTTCAACATTAAGATTATTTACGGCTGTGTGAAAGTTCCTTTACTTGATTTCTTCGCAAATCTGTCCTTTTACATTCCAGCACTAGAATTGCTTTGGTGTCAATTTTGAAATTGTTTTCTGTTTGATTCTGCAATATTTCAATTAAGAAGTAGGAATAGGAATAGGAAAATTTCATACCACTTCTGGAATTACCTGTTATTCATGTATAAGTTTACAAAACCCCCAGGTTGACAATTAAGTGTTGAAGGAGCTTGCTTAAGTGCAATTCCTGCACCCAACAAGAAGATAATCGAAGTGTTATGGGGTGCACTATTGTTGTATACTACCTTGTTGTTGTGGGAATTATGTACTCATGTTATACTACAAATTTATCTGTTATTATAACATCCTCATGGTTAGAGCCAACTCTTAAGGACATCTAGAGTGTGGTGGCAAGGCAGGACATAAAATTGGGTATTGGAATGAATCCTTCATCGAAGATATCTTGATAAATAAGTTGGGAATAAGTGAAAAGAGGCTAATAAATATAACCTCGGAAGCTGATTATTACAATGATTTGTCTAAAGGTGTATTGGATGCCATCATAGATGAATGCCAATACATGCAATCCCTAGTGGCCAACCATTGCAGTGAACTCGCCTTCGCTGGCCACCCATTCACTAATTTAAATTGGGGGTTGGTAAGTTCTTTATATCTATATATATGTAATTTCATTTCAATTTCCCAAAACATTAATGGAAATTTTGGGTGGTTTTTCATCCTTTTGTACAGGCTTTTGACCTAATACTTCATCGACTAGCAACAAGCATCTCTTGCAGAATATTCTAGCTAACAGAGAGCAAGGAATTGTACACAATTCAAAAGTATTGGTTACCTCAATATGAGAGTTATTGTTGTACGCAATGTATGTTAGATTCCAACAAACTTCATGTTCGACAGTTCTGGGGCCTGTTTACCATATCAACATGTGTGACAGTGATAGTATTAATGGTTAATATTGTGCGGGGAATATGCAAGACATCTAGAAGAACAAATTCAGGAACTCCTCGAAAGAGAAGGTTTATCGAGCTACGATGGCGAGCATGGTCATCAAGGCTAAGCAGGAGGATTGGAACGTCTATTTCAAAAAATTCTAGTTTCGAGGAGAGGAAGTCGCCTGATATAAGTGAGTGCCCTATTGTTTAGCAGCAGTCACCTGTTGAACACCATGTTTCAGTTACATAGGTTTTTAGGCTAATTTTATATCTATGTGAGAATATTAAGCTCTATATTGATAGCGTATGTGTGTAAATATTATGTTGTATGCATTTCCATTTTGTAACTCGATGTAACTCATAATTTTTTAATCATTCTTAGGAGTCTATATACCTTAACATTAAATAAAGTAGACTGTACAAAGTTAAATTTAGATTTGATTCGTCTTTCTTTATATTTTTAATGTTTTCCCTCTTGTCATGTTTATGAGTGATCTGTAATAAATTTAGTTTATTAATATTGGAACAGGTTAAAGCTAATAAAGGCACATTTTCTAGTTGCTTTTCATTAAAAATCCATTTATAATTAGTAAGAGTTTCCGCTTTTTGGGTACAAATGTGATTAAAAGAATAAATATATTTTGTTGAAAATGTAAGTAAATAATAATTTTTTTGATAATGTAGTTACTTTGAATTATTTGATATTTAAAAGTTAAGATTTTGAAAAAATATATTTTAATTTCAATTTATTATGTATTTAGAGACATCAAATTTTCAGAGCTATAAAGCAAGTAAATATTTACACATGAGTGGAATATTATAATTATTCTCACTAATGAATTTAGAAAGTTATAGATTTAATTTTTCTATGGTTTTGGAAACTTATATTATTTTTCATTTTATTTGTTATAAAAGATATTATAAAAAATGTTGTGAGCACCAATGTAAGCTACCTCAAGTGGTCAGGCTTTGTTGAAGTGGCCAAGGATACAATAATGAAGTTGAGACGAGTGGTCAGGTTTTTTTGAAGTGGCCAAGGATACAACAATGAAGTTGTGATGAACCTCATCTCATTAGTGTGATTGATTTCTTGTTATTACTTAATTATTTCTATCTCACTTCATTTTTTATTCTTAAGAACTAGTATTGAATTGTTAGGTGGTTTAAGAGAGAGACTGAAAAAGTTGTGAGCTATAAAAGTTGTTTTTTTATTGTATTTATGTGGGAGGAATATATTGTTGCTAGTTTCCAATTATCTAAATCTTTTAATAAAGTTGCATATTGTTGTGTTTTCTAGCTATTGTTGAGATCGTGATGGTGCTATATAAGTTTTTGTTCATATATGCTTCAATAGAGATTAGATCTATTATTGTGAGAAATAAGTGTAGATTTGCTTCTATTAAAGAGGCCAAAATTCAACCATTCATTTGATTGTTGGAGTTTCCCATTGGGATAAAATCTAGTGTAGAGACTAGAAGTATAAATATCTTTGATATGTTTGTGAATCTATCGGAGAAATCTTGATTTGAAACAAATTTGTGAGAACGTGATGTGTGCTACTCAAAAGTTAGAAGAGATTAAATGATTGGCTCTTAAATCATGACCAAAAGTCACATCTATTGTTCCTCCCAATTTTTCAATTCTTCTATGGAAGACAAGAATGATAAGGCATCCTATGGAGGAAAATATCTTCCTAGCTTTAGAACTCAAGCTAGCTCTTGGGCCATACGGCATAACCCTAAAATTGTTACAATGATGGTATAAGCTTTAAGAAACATCAAAATAACCTCCTTAAGCTCTCAAATGTCATATTTAAATTTTGATAAGTTAGCAAGGTGTTGGAGTAATCATGCAAGGTAGAGATAAGTGTCAACTCAAACTATATCATAAGACCAAGACTCTTTCAATGAGCTCCTTTATCACATTGTGTAGAAAGACAAATATAAATGAATGGTGTATAAGAATAGTCTCAAATTCTAATTTAAATATCATAACTATTTCTTGGTACTTATAATTGACTATCAAAAGAGTTATGAGGTTGGTAATCAATAGCTCTCATCACAATAAGGAACTGTTAGGTGCAAGAAAAAATCAATGTAAAAGTTGTCCACACCCATGGTATTGGACACATGGTATTGTAATGAAATTTATTTTTACAAGGGTGTGAGTAAAAATAAGCTAGTGAAATTTAATATTTTTATTAGTATTGTAATAATAATAATAATAATAATTCTAATCCATTTCCCCATGGTTTTTTCCTTGAATGGGGTTCTCCACATAAATTTGTTGTCCATTTTATGATTTAATTTGTTTAAAATTGTTTTTTTCTTCTATCCATTTTTAACAACTGGTATGAGAGTAGCAAGTTCTTATTTTTAATGGTGTAAGGTAGGTCTCTTTAACATTATGGAGACTAGTACAATGAGTGATATGGGGAATTTGAATGGGGCCAATTTCACCCTATTGAAATTAGAAATGGAGGATATATTTATCTTAAAGGAACAATACTTTATAATTAAAGGAGTGGAAAATAAATCCACAACTACAGAATATGAATCTTGGAAGTCATGAAGGCCATTGCTAAAATCCAGGAGTACCTAGTAAAGAATGTCTACTTTAATGTAGTGGGTGAGAAGATAGTTGAAGGGCTATGGAAGAATTTGCATGATTTATATGAGAATAATATGGCATATAATAAATTCTTCCTAATTAAAAACGTATATAGCCTCAAGGTGAAGGAGGGTGCTTTAGTTGTAGAGCATTTGAATGAATTCAATATAATTTCCAATCATCTTTCCTTTGTCAAAACTATATTGGATGATGAAATAAAATCCATCCTTTTTATGTATTCCATGCGATATAGCTATAAGAATTTGATAGTAGTTATGGGCACTTCAATACCTACTAGGACCTTGAAGTTTGATGATGTTAGTATCACTTTAATGAATGACGAGTTGCAACAAAAAGAAACTGTGGAAAATCAAGGACTAGAAAGTTCTAGCCTTAATTGATCATGGAAGAAAAAATGAACGTCGTAGATAGATGCATTCAAAATCGAGAGGTGGATTGAAATCAAGAAGAATACTTACTTTTTTTCATTGTGGAAAACTAGGAGAAGAAAAGGGATTGTTGGTTTTGGATGAAGGAACAAAAATCAATCAACACAAATAAAAAATAAAACAACATAAAATAAGGTGAGACCACAATGGTAGCTACTGAAATTGATGTCTTATTTATATTTTCAGTAGAATAAGTCCATTTATATACTTATAGTAGTAGAATTAATATGGTACTTGACCCTGGGGAATCTCATAATGTGACATTGTTAGGGTCCTATACTAATAGGGTTCATAATTTTTTAATTGACTTTGACAGTCTTGTAAATATGTACATACCTTGCTTTCTACAAGTTTTTTTCCCATATTTTGAAAATGAAAAACAATAAAAATGAAAAGAGGGTAAAGTCCTGAAATAAATATCAAAGGACTTATGAAAAAGAAAGACCCCAAAAGAAAAAGGAAAATAATAAGACCTGAAAGTGAGCAAGTCAAAATTCCACTGCTATTGATTTTTATTGCAATAATAATGATTATGTGTAGATTGTCAATAAATGCCATAATCCATGATCAGTTAAACAATTTAATCTTAACTTTTCATGCTTTGAATTTCATGTTTTGATAGAGAATAAGAATATGTCAAACAATATAAACTTGACAAATCGATGAATAAGGTAGAGAATAAATGAGGAGCTCAACAATTTGTCGAGACCTCGGATGAAATAAGGTTAGACTTAGATAGCTTTTATGTTTGAAAAGAAAATTGATTTAGGGTTGCTGTGACTTAAATGCACCCATGAAAATGAAGTAAAAATGTTAGAAATAATGATGGGTAGGTAAGCCGGTTGATAAATCCCCCACCACATCCCTTACTAATTACTAGTAAAACCCTGGACCCCACTCAATCTGATGCATCTTATGCACGGATAAATAATGTAATCAAACTGTGCGATCAATGAATTCAGATGGCAAATACTCACAAATAAAGTTGCCGAAAACGCTTAACGTTTCCATATCCATGCGAAATGGCAGTTTCGTTGCTTTCTCTCTCCTTGACGTGGTGTCTTCTTATTGGATCGCATGCGATCATTAGCTCACTTACCACAAGATGCGCGTGATAATCATCGGTGGTTTTCACCTTTGGAAACCAAAGGGCACCATACATAGATTTGACATCCATTTATTGCATGTTAATTTAAAACCCTAATTTTGAGAAAACATGAAATGCCATTATATATCCCTTCCTTGTGCTATCCATTGTATTTGCTATTCGAGACTTTGAAAACATCATTTCCCACGATTTCATGCTCTGATACGCAAACTTCCGCCTGTAGCCATTAAAGATTTTTGAGGAGCTTTGAATTGCTCCAGAAACCATAAAGATACCACAAAATTTGTTTAAAAGCCTTAGAGACATCCTCAAAGCCCTGTACCTACATATAATAGGTATTCCTCCAGAATTTAAGCCTACTATCAATTTTATAAAGACCTTAATAAAGAAAAACTTTAGTGAGAGTTTAAATTTATCCAAAGGAGCCTATTAAAAGATCCTAAAAACAGGCCAAACCCTGTCAATTTTTGAAAAAACCCCGTTCTATACTGTGCAATGTTTTGAATCAAAATATTGAGTTTATATAGTTTTTCTAAACTGTTTAAAACTCTAAATTGAGACCACAAAACCTCTGAAGGTAGCCTAACCTCTGCGCCTAATTTTAAAAAAATTCTTAGCCCTATTATCCATTGAAAAAACTCATGAAACCCCTGTTTCTTGTTTTCTAACCAGTGAAGGTCTCTAAATCAAGTTGAGAGTCCAAAATTGAAAAGAAAAATCCAAGAAAATACTATATTCTACCTACGGTTCTCAAACTTCTCTGGTTGTTGTTAATTGCAGAATCTAGATTTTCCATAGTATCATAAAACATTGGTTGACGTTTCGAATTCCAACGGGGATCCATCTTCAAGACAAGAATGAAGGATGAAAGAAGGTCGCAAATTGTCAAATCCAAGAACCTCTTCCAGAGTTAAAAAATACTTCTGCAAACTTATTACTCTTGCAGACATAGTCAGAGAAGCCTAAAAGCAGAGTTTTGTAGTCCAAAAAGCCTCAAAATTCCTAAACCTACTCTAGCTACATCTTCTAAGACTTCCATAATTATAAATCCTCTACAACCCCCTATTGTAGACATTTAACACACCCCATTAGAAAATGTTGACTATAAGATAGTAGACCCTATTGTAGAATTCAATTTGTTGGAACTTCACAAATGGAACTATGAAAAGTCCTTAGATAATGTTGAAGAAGTTCAAATTTGGGAACCACACTTGCCCAAATATGTTGTTCCAGTTACCTATTCATGCCCAGAGGTCATTAGGTTATGCCATCATCATTATATACCTGAGCAAAGAACAATATTCAATGCCAACAAACAATTACTTTTAACCATTACTGCTGAGTCCATTAATCAAATGTTACAACTCAAATATGATCCTCAAGCAGTTCCTCTGTCCATTGAAGCACTTACCAAGCTGTATATTGGCCTTGAATTTCATAAAAGATTCCAAATCTTCCAAATATTAATGCCCTTAGATGTAGAAATTCATCAAATCAATCCTCCATATTCCACTTCAAGATTTCCATAGGATTCTAGACATGTCATCTCCATGATGTCCTTCATCCTAGGGTATTTCACTAATGAACATACAGATGAATCCATTTTAGGTTTCCTATCTACTTTTAAAACAGGACAACCTCCATTTGTTATCTTTGATTATGTTGGGTGTATTGCTGACAATATTCATGACCAATTGGTTAAACTGCCCACTGAAGGAGTGTTTAGATACACCTCTTTCCTTTTCCACATGTTCTTATATTTTCAATCAGATAATTTTCTAGCCTCCTTATAAAAGCTTGACATAGAAGGAAATCCTCTTTCTGTCATTTTTTGGACCTCTTTAATCAAAAAAGAGTCCACAGAGTTTACCTATGCAGATTTTTTAGACTTCTTCATCCATCCATTGATAAAAATGTTAAGAAATACTAAAAAACCAAGGATAAATGATGATATGAAGAATATTTTACAATTATCAGAGTAGACCGAGAATGGAGATTGGTATTTGTATGAAAAATACATAGATATTAGATTTTTTGGATCAAATTTTCTGCCATACAAATTACCCAAATATGTCCCAATGAGGATTTTTGCCTTGGAGTATATCAGGCAAATATTAAACTCTAATTCTATCAATTTCCTAGCAGCATGAGATAAGACACTTGTTTTTCATAAAACCAACTTTTTCTAGGTATACAGAAGCAGATGAGAATTTCAGGAAGTTAAAGAAGATACAAATTCCAAATGAGGAAGCTTGGTAGTCACTTACAGATTTACTATGAAAGGTAAAAGGCAGAAAGGTAAAGGCAGAAAAAAAATTTGCTAATTTTCAATCAAAACAGATTTTTATTACAGTAGTAAACAGGGGTTATAGTGGTCAAAGAGTATCTGAGTTTAAATAGTATCAGAGATTAAAGAGAATCAGAGTGAAAGAGTAAAATATAAAGCAGATCAGATTTCAAAACAAACTTGAAAATCTGAGCTAGCAAAGAGGACACCAAGGCAGCCAGTTGCACCTAATCCACAATTGGTTTCTATTTTATTTGGATAGATAGGGAATTTTTTTGATTTGTTAAGAAGTTGTCTCTACGTTGTTGTAAAGATATTTCTATTTTCCTTAGACAATTCCTAGAATCATTCTAGGATATTTTGTAAACAATTATGTATAAATACTTCATCTTTAGAAGTATTATTGTGGAATAAATTGCTGAAGATTTCTATAGTCATTTTTTATTGGACTTAAAGGCTTTTGTGTTTCAAATCTCGAGTAGCAGACTAGATCAGTTCAATTAGCATCATATTTCAGGATGCATGTGATGATCTATTGAAGTGAAGTATTTCCTTCTTGTCATTGTTTGTCTTTCTTTGTTACATGCATCCATTATGTGTTCTGAATTTGAATGAATAAAAAGGAGTATTACTTTAGGATTTGTTAAAAGCACCCTGTTTTTACTATTTATCAATTCTATGTTTTTAGCTGATTTCCAGAGTAGGGAATCCTTAATTGCTCCCTCTTTCGTTTGACCTTTGCCTACTAGTTCTCTTTTCTGGATCAAATAACCCTTCATTGCTCTTTATCTCGATCATATCACCTCACTAAACATCCTTCCAGGATCTTCAAGGGTTATCTATCTTGCCCTAAAAACATTTTACTTTTTGACCTTGATCCTAGCTCTTTCTACTTGATTTTTGACTCCTCAACCCAATGGACAAACATATTTACCACTATCCATCTCATTAGCTAGTTTTTCCCACCAAATCAATCAAACCAAAACCAAATTGCACAATCATAACTAGCCTAATATTTTATAAATAAATAAAAAGTTAAATATTATATAGAGAGCCCTCTCTGAATCCTAGGAAGGTTGGATCCTAGAGTTTAAAAATTGGTTTGTGGTTACCTCTAGTGTTCTTAGACTTTAAACTAAAATATCACAACTTTAGAATTACTAGAGTGATAACATATTGGCGACTATACTGAGGAACTAACCAATCCTCAGTCATAAAATAAGTCTTAAAGAAACATGTTCCATCATCTTTTTGCCTTTAAGACTGTTTTATAAGTTGTGAGTATCATTTTTATCAAAAATTTGTAATTATAGCTTCTAGGAAAGTTTATTATACCAGTTCTAACCCGGATCCTAAACCTGCTCTTATAGTGGAAAACCCAAACAAAATTGGCAAACAGAAAAAACAGATAGAATATTTAGATGCTAAAATTTCATTAAATAGAGTCAATTCATTACCACAAGAATTAGTGAGTTTACAGGGTATAGAGTTTGATTTGAAATTTGAAAATTCTTTGTTCAGAAGAAAATCTGAAAGTAATTTGAGTACTTTTGTTTTAGGCCCTGTTTTTATTTCATTTTTGGAAACAAAATAGAAAAATATTACTGTAGAATTTGAATTAAAGAAAGTCAGAAATCAAGACAAACTTGAAGAGATTAATGCCACTATTATTAAAGAAATTGATGACGCCATAGAATTAGCCCAACTGTTAGCATATACATCTAAACCTTCAATTCCTCATTTAGATACCACTACATCATCTATAGTCTCTACTACCATCCAATCTATAGATCCATTTAGTCCTAGATTACCCTTACAGCCTAGAATATTATTTCCTTCATCCCCTACATCCATTTCATCCACTAGTTTACCTTCTAGTTTTTCAAACACATCATTATTATATCACTTGACTTTTAGTTCTTCTTTTTTTCTAGTTATTCTATAATCTAGTTTCTTGACCACTCTTTCTAATTGTCCCAGCTTTTTTCAACTTTACCTCCTAGCCAAGCTAGAATTCAAGCTATGACTGCCAGGTATGAACCCCTAGTTCTTCTAGGAAAAATTCATGACATGCCTCAGGATTACCAAAGTAAGATACCACAATTTGATGCTACTACATAGTACATTGCACTGCAGCACATAAACAAAATGACAAATTACTTTGAACTCCATGAGATAGATGAATCAGATGTACAAATGAGGTTGTTTGCATAAACATTAACAGGAGAAGAAAAAATGGTTCAAAGGTCTTACTACAGGTAGTATATATGACTTAGCTATTTTCCATAGATTATTTTTAAATAAATAGGAAAAGAAGAAAAACTCTCTCCCAATATTGTCTGAATTTGATGCAATGAAGAGAGCTCCCAATGAGTCAGTACAAGACTACTGCACTAGATATAACAATTTTTTCAATTCAATTCCTGCAAATCTAAAACCCACTCCTAACTCTGTCTTGCTCAAATTCCCAGATGGATTTGACACTGACATGGCATATCAGTTAAGAGAAAGAAATACAAAAACTTTAGAAAGAATGAAAACAGATGTTGTAAGTGTAGAAGTAAACATTTTAATTAGAAAAGCTAGATTAAGAAATGAGAGGAGAGTAACCATGAAAGAAGAAGGCTCTAGTTTAGACACAAAAATAGATATGTTAGCTAATAATTTCGAGGGAATTACGGATATATTAGATAACATAGAAAGAAGACCTCAATGGGATAATCAACAGAAAATCAGAAATCCCAATTTTAGGAAAAACATAAATTTAGGAAAATCAAAAGAATCAGTCTCGGACCAAACAATAAGACCTCCATTTCCGGAGAACTATGCTGAGAGTTCTCAAATCAATGTTGAGGATGAGGATACCATAAATCTAATGGGAATAGATGATAATAACACTATCTTTCTCACATAGGAAGATCAAAAGTTATTTGAACTCCAACAACTCCAATTAGATTCAGGGGAATCCTTCGATTATAAACAAGGTTATGATTTTTCCATAAATGAAGTTCACAAGTAATATAACCTTAAGAGTAAGAAAAATATTGAACCTTCTACTAATAAAATAGCACAAATTGAAAATAAGAAAACAGTAGAAGCCCCAACAACAAAAGTTCTGCAAATTCTCCCTAGGGAAAATAATCAAAACTCTAGTTCATCCCAAAAGTTTTCAGCCCCAAAATTTCACCAAGCCCTAAGATTGTTGACATTACAGATGAGGTTGCTCAAACTACAAAAGATTCACAAAAAACTGTTGCTGCAAAAGCATCTAATTCTGCTAAAACAACAAACTTAGATCCTAAAACATCCACTGCTGATCCAAAATCAGTAGATCCAAAAGCTGCCACTGCAAAAACAGCTTCTGACAATTCTAAATATGAAAAAACATCTACTGCTTCAAAAACCATTCCTGAAAAGAAAATAAAGAGCAGTAAAACACAAGAAACTCAAACTGAAAGTGAAAATGTAATTGTATAAAAACAAGTTAAACCAACACCAACTACAGTTACCAAAGAAGAGTTAATTCAAAGAAGTAAATCTCAACCTTCATTCAATATTCAAACTAAAATTGCAAAGTTAAAAATACAAATTACTTTAACAGAATTGGTAAAACATAATTTGTATAAATCAACCATTACTGAAACATTAAACACAAATGATGGAGAAGACTACATAAACTTGAATGATGATCAACCAGAGTTGATATTTGGCCCAGATGTAAATGGAAAGCATCAAGATGGATTAGTTCCTCCATTTTACATCAGTTAAACAATTCATGATCAAATTTTACACAACACAATGTTAGATTCAGGAGCTTGACATAATTTAATGCCCAAAGCTATTATGGAAACCCTAAACTTAGACATTACAAGGCCTTACAAGGATTTATTTTCATTTGACTCAATAAAAGTAAAATGGCTAGGATTAATCAAAGATTTATGTGTAACACTAGTTCAATATCCTGGTAAGATTATACTTATGGACATTGTAGTAGCCTGATATCCCACCCAAATATGGTGTTGAGATTCAAAAAGATGATGAACTTAGTGAAAACAATCGCCTTCACTAAGTGGGCCCGCGAGCTATTTTTGGCGCAAAGTCTATTTTTTAGACTATGTCTATTTTTTAGACATGTCGATCATATTCTATGAGTTGCAAGATGCTATTTGTAGATGGTTGGTCAAGTTGGAAAAATAGATGGACTTCTATTTTTTAGACATATTGGGTGGAGTCTATTTTTAGATCGCCGAGTCTAAAAATAGATATGTCGAATATTATTAGCTCTTAATAATATTTGGACTCTAAACATTATCTTATTCTCTTGGAGCACTTCGAGCTTAAGTACACAGATGTGGCACGAAGAATCGATGTAAGGAATTACGCTATTCCTAAGGGTTTACTCGGAGCTATTGCATGGAGGAATTCAGTTAGAACTCATGTGACATAGTTTGGTGGAGTTGGAGAAGTATCACAAAGGTGACAAATTATTTCATCCCGTGGGTGTTTTGGGAATAAACCAACACATTGTTTAACTTCGAAGCTCATGAGAATTAGTTCTTATTTTTGCAATTTTATTTTCTTCTTAGCATTGGTCAAGGAAAAAAAGATAATTCTAGTTAGCAAGAGTCGGGTTGCGTTAGGATCACGGAGCGTCGAGAGAGATTGTGGTGTTTAAAGACACCATTTTTTTTATTATTGGCCAACAAGACAATAATCACAGAGATTTTTTAGCTCGTACATAAGCTACATAAAATATGAATACCATGGGAAAAACCATGGGTGCACATATACTTGGAGCCAAAAAAACCACAAGTAACTTGACCGAGTCAATTTTACTCAAACAACCCTAATAATCCCCACTTTAAACTTGACTCCGGAGATTGACCTATCCCCACTCATGAACTATCTCAAATGAGTTTTCACATTCCCCCCTCTCCTCCCCTCGCTCCCCCCACCTCAAGCTAGGATACCATTACGCCTACCACCATTGTATCTCTCGAACTAGTCCATTCCACATCTTGATGACTCCATGCACCACTTGCACTCGCATGTATGCCTAAGCAAGCTCTTAAGGCCTTACAACTATGCATGTTCCTCGCTTAACATGTTTCTCTAAACATCGTGTCTTACAACTTCCTAGGGAAATTCCTTAGACAAAAAACCCTTAAGATATTCACACATCAAACATTGACTACTTCACTTTCACTACTCCATTTATTCCATATCCTGTTCTTTTCTCACATCCATACTACAACTCTCTCAACTTTTTATTTAGCTTGATGCATACCTTCACTATATCTTTCTCGATATTGCTCGATCCCGACTTTTCAACACCACCCTGGTCCCATTAGCACATCTTCTATAAATTTAGTGGGCATCATTCGTCATTGCCATAATTGCATTCCATGATTTTTTTTATATTTTTTTTGGCACCTTTCATGATTTTCTTCATTCATATATTTTACTTGCCATTCTTACTTTATGCTAAACTCCAAGCTTTCATACTCACTAGGCTTTTATATTTACCACTATGCCTTTGAGATTCACTAGGGTTTGATATTGTATGTTAAGATCCTAGAGCATTGAAAGAGATGATAGTGTCTAAAAAACATGACCCAAAGATAATAATCATGTTTTTCTTATAAATAAGTTACATTAAGCTCGAATACTACATAACCACAATAACTCGACGAACTTTTTTTCAAACAACTCTAACAAGTTGATCACCACATTTTCAATAAAATAATATAATTGAAAAAAAAATTATATATATATATATATAACATTAATAAAATAAAAAATAATATTATTTATTAAAAAAATAATATTTATTTTAGATGTAATAATTTTATGTAATTTTGATATAAAAAAATATTAAAAAATAAAAATGTTTCATCATGTAAAGAATAGTGGCAAGTGATTATAATTAGTTTGTATGATTAAAAAAAATCACTAGCCACATAATTATATATATATATATATTTAAATTTATTTGTTTATAATACCATTGATTCATCTAATAATAGTCTAGTTGCTCTGCGAAGTGAACGGCGGCCGTTTTGGGTTGCTCTGTTAGGTTAGTAGTGATAAATAATACTAAAAGTAATTGAAAATAGTTTTTTTTCTTCCAGTAATGAACGTGGCAGTTGTTTATAATTAATTTGTATTGGATCCCATACAAAAAATTACTACGCTCATGATTTGACATTATATATATGATTTCCTCATTTTTCTGAAAATTTTTTGAGTTTATTTGTTTATGATACCATTTATTCATTAATTGATATTCTAATTGCTGTGCAAAGTGAATGGCGGCCTTTTCGGTTTGCAGTTTTTTATTTTAATGTGAAGTTAGTAGTGGTTTCCGTGATTCTCAATATGCAAACGTGGGTGTCGTAAGCTGGAAGAGGAAGTTGGCATTGCCCAATGTCCCGCCTTTCCGGTTTTTTAAATGTTAACTTTGCAGTGATTCCCGTCATTGTGAATGTGCCGTGGTTATAACGTGGCTGTCGTCAGCGTGAAGAGGAAGTCCGTGTTTCTTAATTTTCCACATTTTATTTATATTTTTTTTTCGATTTTTTTTATTTTTTTTCGGTTGTAAAGTTTTTTTTTATTTGCTTTAAAATTTAATAGAGATAGGATGGGTTGGAATCACAAGTTTGAATTTTGAATAGTGCATAATTTAAATGTCTTTAAAACTTTTTTATAATATTGAATTCATATATAAAGTCAAAAAACATATTATAAAGAATTTAAAAGCTTTATAAAATAATTTAGTCTATACCACTTAAGCTAGAAATTATGTTTTGAGAAAAAAGAAGATATAAAAAATCCTAGCATTATACATTTAAAAAAAAATACAAAATATGTGATGGAGATCAATATCTTCATTACCCATGATATTATATAAATTCAGTCTCTTATTGCAACCTTAATAACAACCTTTGCCTATGTATATGTAACACCCCTCAATGAAATTAAATCACCACGACATTATATAAATTTAGTGTCTTATTGCAACCTTTTCCTATATATATGTAACACCCCCTGATGAAATTAAATCACCATGACATTATATAAATTCATTGTCTTATTACGAAACCTTTAATAACAACCTTTTCCTATGATGAAATTAAATCATAAACATTTACTTTAAGTTACATTCAGTTATTTGTGTTGAAGACCGTAAAATGCAGTAAAACTTTGTATTGATTGTTCCTTGTTTTGAATTGAATAATAATTATAGTAATAAGAATTTCGGAATTGGAAAATATTGACTGGGAAAAACGAATTCCAAAACTCCAATGTAGTTAGAAACAATTACGCACTCCTCTAAAGATAAAAGGAAATCTCACCGAGGAGAAGGGGTTCTGCTTTTCAAGAAAGAAAAGAGTAAAAGTCTAGAAATGGCCGATGTTTCGAAGAGTTACTCTGATAGATGAGAACGAGTTCATGTTGATGATTGTGTTGATGCCTAACTCGTTTAATATTAAATTATTTTTTTACTCGCTTTGGAGAGGAGCTCGGGGGGAGAAGTGGATGTCATTGCCCGAGTTGGGTGGACACATCATTGCCCTTCTTAAGGTTGGGTGGACTAGGAAGATATTCCGAGATAAGAGTCTTGTCTTCACCTATAGAATTTGGGTGGACATGTCATTTCCCTTCTCAAGGTTGGGTGGAATAGGAAGATATTCGGAGATAAGCGTCTTCTCTTCACCTATAGAGGTTAAATTCACATGAATATTGTTTTGGGTATAACTCGCGAGAGATAATTAATTATGGTCAAACTCGTATAGATATGGTTAATTGATTAAAGTGTGTGTAAACCCTTCATGTGATTACAATTGTGCAAAGATAATTAATTATGGTTAAACCGTATAGATATGGTTTATTAATTAAACTCGTGTGTAAAATTATAATTATGCCATCCGTCTCAATGATTTAACTCGCATTTTCTAATTTTCATGAAAAGAATTTGAAACACTTAAGGAAAGTTTTTTGAAAGACGCGCAAGTATGGAATTTCACTAAATCCCAAAAAAGTCACTTTTTTGGGAAGAAAGAGGGAAATCTTTTAGGACACATAATTTCAAAGGAAGGAGTTGCTATTGATCCAAAGAGAGTACCTAGAAATAAAAAGAAAATTCAAGCATTTTTTAGGACAAATTAATTTTTTAAGAAGGTTTGTTCTTAATTATGTTGAAATTGTGAAATATAGTACTAACATGTTTAAGAAGGATAAAGAAGTTAAATGGATAGTAGAAGCATGATATTCATTTTCACAATTTAAAAAGGTTATTTCGAAGCCTCAATGCTCGTAGCTAGTCCGTGACTACACAAAGTTGTTGAGTATCTTTTCCTCTCGCCTTAGATACTACCTTAGCAGCTTGTTTTATTGCAAAGAAATGATGATCAATAAGAACAACCAATTTCCTTTTTTCAAGTAAGGTCATGAGAGATGATGAATTAAGATATGACATCATAGAAAAAAAATATTATTCCTTGGTACAAGCTTTGAAAGAATTTAGGATACATGTTTTACATTCTCCTATAATTGATTATGCTCCAAACAATGCAAAGAAAGATAGTTCTAACTCATCTCGATACGTATGCAAAGAGGGGAAGATGGATTGCTTAGATACTTTAATTTTATTTAGATACCATACCTACAAAATTGGTGAAAGGACAAGGTTTAACTAAGCTTATAGCTTAATATAATTGTAAAATACTTGGTATCAATATTTTTATGTAGATTTCAAGAGAGGAGAATCCACAAGAACCTTCTTAAATTTCAAGAGAGAAAAATCCATAAGAACCTTCTCAGATTTCAAGAGAGGAACCTTGTTAGATTTCAAGAGAGGATAATACACAAAAACCTTCTCAGATTTCAAGAGAGGATAATCCACAAGAACCTTCTTGATGAATTTTTTTTACTTTCATATTGGTATAAAGACATAGTAAATTTTATTCATGATTTTGAGTATCCTCTTGAATTCACCAAGAACCATTTTAAATATTTAAGACTTAAGGCCATGAAATATTGCATTTTAAACTCCAATTTTTATTGGAAATGGAATTTGAATATCCTCTTATTATGTCTGACTGAGAATGAACTCAAGGAGTAATTGAACATTTTCATGAAGGCATATGTGGGGGACATTATGCTAGAAAGTAACAACATATAAAATTTTAAGAGCAGACTTTTCTATTGGTCAAAATTATTCTCATAGGAGTTGTATTCCATGACAGAGATTAGTTTATTGGGTAGTTTCTCCGAGATAGATCCTCTACATATTTTAATTATTTCCTTATTTCATCTCGTGAATGTGTTTTGTTTGGTTGCAGAATTTTTTTTGTACGCATTTGTTCTATATATGATTAATTAAATGCTCAATTTGAATGTTTAAATTATTATATATCTTCTTAAATTCTTCCTCTCAAAATCAATTGAAGATTATTTATGTTAAGGAAGAAGAATCAACCCTTTTATTCACTTATTAATACTTAAGGTTTAAATCTATTTATAGTTCAAATAATTGGTCATCCAATTAAAATCAAAATAAAAAACTTAACTTAGATGCTTTGGCACAGTTCCTTAGCCTATAATTGTATACAAAGGACAACAGATTCTTCAATTGACGAATTCCATGACCTTATGACTAAGACCAATACCCTCCAAGACCAAGACCAACCACTTGAGATGACGTTCCAACTTTAATCTAACCAAACCTAGTCAAATCTCTTCCAATAACACTTCTTCGACCTCCTATTGCAAGATTCTCGGCCTCCTACTCTAGATCTGAAATTTTAGCCTCCCCGCAACTATTTTTGCCACACGTGGGAACTTTGATCTTCTTCTTGAGCCCTCCTCTAGCCTTTTCTTTACTTTCCCCGGCTCCTCGGAGCTTGAGAGATACCCTTGGTGACCTTTACTTAACATATTTTCCTCCTTTTCTACAAGATTAAACTTGTAGATGGATGCCCTAGGTCCGCGATGAAACCTTAGTCCTCTTTAGCATGTGAGAGAGATAATTAGCCCAAAAAACGAATCTCCTTCATCCCTCCTCTTCTTCATCGCCTTATTTTTTCCTCTTCTTCACTAGAATGAGTGATGAGTGTGAGTGCCAAATGGAGGACAAGTACTTGTCTATATATAGGCCTCTTCAAAGGTGGACGTGACACTTCTTTATGATGACCCGCAAGCTCCTAGGTTGAATTAGTTTTGGAGGGTATTCTGACATTTTTAAAGAAAAAAATATTTTTTTTTTACAACTTACAATATTCCTAGTGGGGTCTTCAACTTATGACAACGACTCTTTTGAATTCTTGACCTAGGAAAAACCGTCAAAGCACTCTTTGGGTGGTTGAACTATAAAATAAGATACATTAAGCATGAAACCCATGCTCCAAAATAATAATAATAAATTTTCTTTTCATTTTATAATTTACAAGAATAAAAAACACATTTCATACTTATGAAGATCGAACCTAGTTACACATTCTTCAACATCTTCTTCAACCTACAAACGTGGTTCTCATTACCTTTACCTTTAATCCTACAATTCTTCATGAAGAAAGGATTTCTTCACATCTAATTGTTCACATTCCAAGTATAAAGTGGGAATATGACCAAGGATAACTCTTGTGGATGACATTTTAAAAACAAGTGAAATTATTTTTGTAAAGTCAATGCTTTCTTTTTTGGAAAATCCTCTCACCACCAGCCTTGATTTGCATCATTCCTTATTCTCTTCACCATCACATTTAATATTGTATAACCTTTTTTGTTTTAGGGAATTTATTCCTTTTGGAAGTTTCACTAACTCCCAAGTTTTGTTGTCTAATAGTGAGTCCATTTCTTGTTACATTGGTTCCTTCCCAATTTTTTCTAATTTCAACTTCAAAAACTTCCCAAAAACGATGAGGCTCACTTTCATCAACTAGAAAAATACAATTTTATGGTGTATACCTTTGTGAGGGCTTATTAGGCCTAGTATACTTGCAAACCAATTGTGGTGGTGTGTTTTCACGGTTGAATCTCTTGTAATGGCCGCGAAAAGTTTTCTTCTTCTTCTTTTCCATCGAATATATTTTTTTGTTTCCCCGATTGTATACAAGGTTCCTATCTTGAATCCTTTAGTTATGACCAATGACCCTTTACTAATTTTCAATCCACTTCCCAAAGTCAAACAATATTCATCATCTAATCATCCCATAGAGATAAAAATCATACAAAACTTTCATACATGCCTAACTTGTTTCAACAAGATACCTTGTCCATCCATTGTATTAATTCATACATCTCCCACTTAAATGACCTTACGAAAATTATTATTTTCCTAAATGCACTCTTCCATATCACCCACTTCATATGCAATAAAATTATTTTTTTTCACGGGGTCACATGGTGAGATGCTCGAAAGTCAAGTACCCAATTAATGTTGGTATTAGAGTGTATAAACAAACTTCTTCTACTAAAACATTATATAAGACATCACTTTCGAGATGCTACAACAATGGTTTCACATTCATTTGTATTGTTTCACTTTTTATTTGTGTTGATTGCTTTTTGTTCCTTTTGTTCCTTCTTCCAAAACCATCATTCCTTTTTTCTCATCTAGGATTTCCATGATGAAAATAAGTAATTCTTGTTGTTCTTTATTTTGCTTCACTTCTTGATTTTGAATGCTTTTGTTTATGACGTTCGACTTTTCTTCCATGGCCAACTAAGGCTAGAGCTTCTCGTCTCTCGTTTTTCAAAATTAATTTTTGTTGCATCTTCTCATTCATTAAATTGATGCTAATATCGTAACACTTTAGGGTCCCAGTAGGTGTTATAGTTCTCATTACTAGTGAAAAAATTGTCATATCTATCTAGCATGGAAAACATAAGAAGGATGGAATTTATTTCATCGTCCAAAATATTTTTGACAAAGGAAAACTAATTTGTAATTATATTAAATTCATTCAAATGCTCTACAAATGAAGCACCCTCATTTCAACAAGATACCTTGTCCATCCATTGTCTTAATTCACACATATCCCACTGTAATGACATTACACAATTGATTATTTTCCTAAATGTACTCTATCATGATCACCCATTTCATATGTAATCAAATTATTTTTTATGGGGTCTGTTATCACTCTAGTAATTATAAAGTTGTGGGATTTTAGTTTAAAGTCTAAGAACACTAGAGGTAACCATAGACCAACTTTTAAACTCTAGGATCTAGCCTTCCTAGGGTTCAGAGAGGGCTCTCTCTATAAGATTTAACTTTGTTTTGATTTATAAAATATTAGGCTAGTTATGATTGTGCAATTTGATTTTTGGTTTGATTGATTTGGTGGGAAAAATCACTTAATGGCCGAGGAGTCAAAAATCAAGCAGTACAAAGCTAGGATCAAGGTCAAAAAAGTCAAATGTTTTCGAGGGAAAGATAGATAACCCTTGAAGATATTGGAAGGCTGTTTGGTGAGGTGATATGATCGGGATAAAGAGCAATGAAGGGTTCTTTTATTCGGAAAAAGAGAAGTAGTAGGAAGAGGTCAAACGAAAGAGGGAGAAATTAAGGATTCCCTACTCTCGAAATCGCAGAGAAAACATAGAAATGATAAACAAGAAAAAACAAGGTGCTTTTTAACAAATCTCGAAGTAATACTCCCTGTTTATTCATTCAAATTTAGAACACATAATGGATGCATGTAACAAATAAATATAAAAAATGACAAGAAGGAAATACTCGAACACTTCAATATCTCATCACATGAATCCCGAAATATGATGGAAATTGAATTGATCCAATCGCTACTCGAGATTTGAAACACAGAAGCCTTCAAGTCCAATAAAAAATGACTATAGAAATCTTAACCAATTTATTCCACAATGATACTTCTAAAGATGAAGTATTTATACATAATTGTTTACAAAATATCCTAGAATTATTCTAGGAATTATCTAAGGAAAATAGAAATATCTTCACAACAAAATAGAGACAGACTTCTTAAAAAATCAACAAGTTGTCCTATCTATCCAAATAAAATAGAAAATAATTGTGGATTAAGTGCACTGGCCGCATTGGTGTCCTCTTTGCTCTGGCTCAAATATTTTCAAGTTTGTTTTGAAATCTGATCCGCTTTATATTTTACTATTTCACTCTAATTCTCTTTAATCTTCGATACTCTTTAAACTCTGATACTCTTTGACCATTGTAAAAAACTATTTACTGCTATAATAAAAATATGTTTTGATTAAAAATTAGCAAAAAAAAATATGCCTTTACCTTTCTACCTTTTTACCTTTTATAGTAAATCTCTAAGTGATCGCTAAGCTTCCTCATTTGGAATTTGTATCTTCTTTAACTTCCCTGAAATTCTCATATGCTTCCGTATACACTGGAAAAAGTTGGTTATTGACAAATAAGTGTCTTATCTCATGTCGCTAGGAAATTGATAGAATCGTGAGTTTAATATTTGCCCGATATACTCCAAGGCAAAAAATCCTCATTGGTACATATTTGGGTAATTTGTATGGCAACAAATTGGATCCAAAAAACTCTAATATTTGTGTATTTTTTCATACAAATACCAATCTCCAGCCTTGGTTTGCTTTGATAATCATGAAAATATTCTTGATATCATCATTTATCCTTGGTTGTTCAGATATTTGTTAACATTTTTTATCAATGGATGGATGAAGAAGTCTCGAAAACTCAGCATAGGTAAACTCCGTGGACACTTTTCTAATTAAAGATGTCCAAAAAAATGACAGAAAGAGGATTTCCTTCAATGTCAAGCTTTTGTAAGGATACTCGGAAAATTATCCGCTTGAAAATATAAGAACACATGGAAAAGGAAAGATGTGTATCTAAACACTCCTTTAGTGGGCGCTTAACCGATTGGTCATGAATATTGTCAAAGCAATATACCCATCATAATCAAAGATAACAAATGGAGGTTGTCTTGGTTTGAAAGTAGATAGGAAACCTAAAATGGATTCATCCGTATGTTCATCGCTGAAATACCCTAGGATGAAGGACAACATGGAGATCACATGTCTAGAACCCTCCGGAAATATTGAAGTGGAATATGGAGGATTGATTTGAGGAATTTCTACATGTAAGGGCATGAATATTTGGAATATTTGCAATCTTTTTACAAAAATTCAAGGCCAATATACAGCTTGGTAAGTGCTTCAATGGATAGAGGAATTGCTTAAGGATCAGGGTTTGAGCTATGACATTTGATTAATGGACTCAACAAGAATGGTGAAAAAGCACTTCTTTGTTGGCATTGACTATTTTCCTTTGATCAGGGTTTATAATGATGATGGCATAACCTAATGACCTTTGGGCATGAATAGGTAATCTGGAACAACATATTTAGGCAATTGTGATTCTCAAATTTGAACTTCTTCAACATTATCTAAGGACTTTTCATAGTTCCATTTGTGAAGTTCCAACAAATTGAATTCTATAATAGGGTCTCGCTATCTTATAGTCAAAATCTGCTAATGGGGTGTGTTCAATCTCTACAATAGGGGGTTGTAGAGGATTTATAATGATGGAAGTCTTAAAATATGCAAACTGGAGTAGGTTTAGGCATTTTGAGGCTTTTCTGGACTACACAACTCGCTTTTAGGCTTCTCTAACTACTTTTGCAAGATTAAATAGTTTGTGAAAGTATTTTTTTTGACTCTAGCGTAGTTTCTTGGATTTAAAATGGATAGAATATAGTATTTTCTTGGATTTTTTCTTTTTCAATTTTGTACTCGAACTTGATTTACAGACCTTCACTGAGTTAGAAAACAAGAAACTAGGGTTTCTTGAGTTTTTTCAATGGATAACGGGGCTAAGAATCTTTTTAAAATTAGACACAAAGGTTGGGCTACCTTCGGAGGTTTTTTGGTCTCAATTTAGAGTTTTCAACGAGTTTAGAAAAACTATATAAACTCAATATTTTGATTCAAAACATTGCGCAGATAGAACAGGGTTTTTTCAAAACTTTTTACGAGTGTTTGGCCTATTTTTAGGATCCTTTAATAGGCTCATTTGGATAAATTTAAACCCCCAGACCGGAATTTTTTATCAAGGTATTTTTAAAACCGATAGCGAGCTTAAATTCTAGAGGAATACTCGTTATACGCAGGTACGGTGGCTTTGAGGATGTATCTCAAGGCTTTTAAACAGATTTTTGTGGTATCTTTCGGTTTTCGTAGTAATTCAAAGCTCCTCGAAAAATCTTTAATGGCTACGAGCGGAAGTTTGTAGATTATGGGCACAAAAACAAAGAAAAATGCTTGTTTTTCGATTCCGAATAGCAAATACGGTGGATACGTGCGAGTATGAATGGATAAACAATGTATTTCATGGTTTATTGGGCAAATTAGGTTTAAATTAACATGCAATAAATGGATGTCAAATTGGGCGGAAGGCGCTTTTGTGTTTCCAAAGGTGAAAAAGAACCGATGGTTATCGCGCGCAATTTTGGTGGTAAGTGGCTTTGAATGGATCGGATGCGATCCAATAAGAAGACACTACGTCAAGGACAAAGAAAGTGGTGAAACCGCCCATTTCACGTGGAAATGAAATTGTTAAGCATGGGCAACTTTATTTGCAATATTGTTTGTCCGCCATTTGGGATTGCGAGGTTCAATTGCAAACAATCAAGATTTGTGCATAAGATGCATCGGGATTGGAGTGGGGTCCGCAGTTTTATTATATCCGAGGGGTATGGTTTGTTAACTTTATAAATATAAATTTATTAAAGTTAAACCTTAGGCTTATAAGATGCGGGGTAATGTCACATATGTTTTAATTAAAACATTTATCCAATGTTCTAACTAGTGCATGGGCACAAGTTTATATTATATGGTGTAATAAACTTTTTGACGCAGTGTTTAATAACCATAGAGGGCGGGGTATATTTTATATTGATACATTTAAAACCAATGGGAATAAGGGCAGGTTCTATTTCGTCATGTGGGATATACTAACATTGGTTTAACATAATTATTGGGTTTTTTTGGGTTATTTTAAATACAAAGGATTTAATACTATACTTTGGAGGGGTATAGCTTAGGGATTTAATATATAAGTTATAAATTAATATGAAAAAAAGGGTAATATATAATATAAATGAAAAATACATGTTTTAACACTAAGTAAAGTGTAAAAGATAGACAAATAAGCAGATTTTGTCCTATTTTTTGGTTTTTCACACTTAGACTTAGGATAAAATGCATTTTATAGATTTTTTGAGTGATTTTGAAGGAAATGAAATTAATTATTTAGGGTTTTTACTTTTTACTAAGTAAAAATGGGTTTTTACCTAGGAAAATGGAATATGATTTGTGGATGAAGGGTAAATGTTGATCAATATGGGTTTTGTGTAGGAATTCAATATTTTTTAACCAATCGGCTATCGAGCCTTGGGTCCGCTCCCAACGTAAGTCGAGAAATGCTCTGAGCCTTTTTAACTCGAAGGTTTAGAATACCGAATGATTGTGGGGGAAGGGAAATTAGTAATTTTTTCCCGATAATGCTTTATTACACGCTTGCACAACTTCTTTCTACCTACCCATAATCATTTCTAACGTTTTTTACTTCATTTTCATGGGTGCATTTAAGCTTGCAACCCTAAATCAATTTTCTTTCAAAACATAAAAAACTATCTAAGTCTAACCTTATTTCATCCAAGGTCTCGTATTAAATTGTTGAGCTCCTCATTTATTCTCTACCTTATCTCACTGATTTTTCGAGTTTATATTGTTTGACATATCTTTATTCTCTATCCAAAACGTGAAATTCAAAGCATGAAAAGTTAAGATTAAACTGTTTAACTAATCATGGATTATGACATTTATTGACAATCTACACATAATCATTATTATTGCAGTAGAAAATAAATAGCAATGGCATTTTGACTTGCTCACTTTCGAGTCTTATTATTTTCTTTTTTTCTTTTTGGGGTCTATCTTTTTTATAAGTCCTTTGATATTTCTTTTAGGACTTTTACCCTCTTTTTCATTTTTATTATTTTTCATTTTAAAAATATGGGAAAACAACTTGCAAAAAGCAATGTATGTACATATTTACAAGACTATCAAAGTCAATTCAAAAAATTATGAACCCTATTATTATAGGACCCTAATAGTGACTCCACTTGGGGATGGAATTTATTGGTGAAATGTCAAGAACTTTAAGACTAGTAGCCTTTGAATTTTGACCGTGATGACCATGTAAGTATCTTTTCGATCTCTCGCAATTATTTATATTTATGATATTTTACCTATCAAAGCTTAAGGCCTTCTCTTCGAGCTTCAAATTTGTTAGGAAAACATCAACTCCAATCTAAAATATTCAATGTATATGTACAATGACCAAAGTAAATGAAACTAACTATTTGTTATCTCATGGGTGTAGTAGTGCTTCAAAGCACTCTGCCACTTATTGGTCCATCTAGCATAGTTGATCCATCCATTTCTTTCAGGGTAGAAAGCATTATTACCTCTATATCCATAAATCACATAAGGTCCTCTCCATAGAAAATCAATTTTTCCATGTTTACCTTTGTCTTCTCTTCTTGAATCCCATTTTAACACTTTATCTCCAATGTATAAATCATCTTCATTAGTATTTTTTATCAAAAAAAATTCTTTATCTTATCCTAGATAACTTGAGACTTGATATAAACTTCTTCCCTTGTTTGTTGCAAGTGAATAGTTTGATTGATCCTTCTTTGAATGTAATTTCTTTCAACTTGTAACTCTTGGATAATATTCATTACTCGTACACCTAGGGAGGATGGAAAAACAACATTCATTCCATAGACAAGTTGGTAAGGGGATGTACCAATATATTTTTTTAGTTGTAAGTCTATCCGTCGATAAGGCATTGACTAACTTCTTGTTCCAAGTATTTTTTTTATCTTCCAAGAATATTTTGATGATGTTTACAAGGCTCTTATTTGAAGATTCAACTAGACCATTACCTTGAGGGTAATATGAAGTAGAATGACCTAGGGTAATATGGTATTTATGGAAAAAATTCAATCATTTTCTTAGATTTGAATGTTGTCTGCATTGTCAGTAATTATCTTTTGGGGACATCCAAATCTTGAAAGAATGTTACTTTCTAGGAAGGATATTATGAAAGTATATGTGGCTTGCCTAGAGGGCATGGCTTCAATCCACTTGGTAAAATAGTCGTTGGGCTATCATAATCCACTTGTGTTGGGATGATGATGGGGGGGGTGAATTTCTCCAATGAAGTCAAGACCCCATTGTTGAAATGGCATTTCTTTAGAGATGGGTTTTTAACACGTAGGGGTAATAGATTTTTATTACCCTCAAATATTTGGCACTTGTGACGGAAGGTCACATATTTTTTAACATCGGCAAACAAAGTAGGCCAAGAAAAACCCAGACTTCTCGAGATCTTTTCTATGGTAGTTTTTTAGTATAGATGTCCTCCATAGTCACCCTGCATGAAATTATTGTAATACTTTGTCATCTTCTTCTTTTAACAAACAATTTAATAAAAATCCCACTTTGATCTTTCCAAAAAAGTACATTGTCTAAAATACAAAATCTTACCGCCTTGAGCTTTAGAAATTTGGATTTTGTTCTTGATAAAATAGGAGGATCTTGTAAGTTTAATAATACAAATATAATATCTACATACCATGGTGAGTCCGAAAAGGCTTCACCGATATATGGAGTTGCCATCTCTTGTCGGTCATCTATTTCGGCAATAAAATTTATGTCTAGGGCATGACAATTTGATTTAGCCATGAGTCCGGCTAAACCTTGACCTTTTATCAACTTTATGGGTTTTATCTCTATGTCATATTCTAAGATAGTGGCAATCCACTTACCTCTTCTTCCATCGAGACCATCCCGAGTAAGAATGTATTTTACTAAAACATTTGGGACATAGGCAATGATGTGAGAATAGAGAATATAAACTCGAAGTCTTTAATGGCCTTTACCAAAGCTAGGGCCTGTTTCTCCATGATATTATACTTCAAAGATGCATCTCTAAGTGCTCTACTAAATAAAGCTATGGGATTTTCACAACCCCTGGTCATTTTTTCTCAGTAAAACCGTAGCAATGGTCTGCTCTAAAGAAAATGAAAAAAATGATGAAATCATTTTCGAAATCGGGACTTATAAGGACTCGGAGTTTTGGTTAAGGCCTATTTGATGGATTCAAAAGATTGTTTGGCCTCAACAATCCATTTAAGAACTGAATCATTTTTAAGCATTTCATTTAATTCTCTAATTATCTCAGCCTAAATCGGATATGAATCTTCTTAAAAAGTTAATCTTACCCTGGAAAGGCTTGTAACTCTTTTAAATTTCTTGGTGGACTGATTTTAAGAATTTCTTCTATTCTTGCAGGATCTATTCTAACTCCTTCCTTAGAAATTATGTGTCCTAGTAACTTGCCTTCTTCTAATCCAAATAAAGTTTTCTTAGGATTTAATGAGATGCCAAACTTTCTGCATTTTATAAAGACTTGTCTAAGATGATCTAAGTGTTCATAATCATCTTAGAAAATACGGTTATGTCATCTATGTAAATTACCAAGAATTCATGAATTTCCTTTGCAAAGGCTATATCCATAACTCTTTGAAAGGTTTCCCGCATTCATTAAACCAAAAGGCATTTTTTACATACATAAAAGTGCCCCAAGGAGTAGTAAAACTTGTTTTGGCTTGATCCTCTAGTTGGACTAAAATCTAGTTGTATCCTAAAAATCCATCTAAAAGAGAAATCCTAGAAGATCCAACTACCCTTTGTAAAATATGATACATTTTTGGTAAAGGATAATTATATTTTAAGGATACTTTGTTTAGATTCCTAAAATCAACACATAATCTAATCTCTCCTCGTCTTCTTTCTCGGTTGGAACTAGGTTAGAAACCTAATTAGAATATCCGATTGGTGCAATTATTTATGCATCATACATTCTTTTAACTTCTTTTCTATTAAGGGCATCAAAACAAGATTGATTCTCCTTAACTATTTTATAAAGGGATTTTTGATCTTCTTTTTATAGGAATTTTATGTTGAATTATGTTGGTGTCATAGGATTTAAGGTCCTCATAACTCCAAGGAAAAAACATCTTGGAATTTCTTAAAAAGAGAAATATATTTTTCATTTTTCCTGTTGAGGTAAGGCTTTGGAAAGTTTGATCATTTTGGGTTTCGAGCTCTATACCTATGTTGCATTCCTCAATGTCGGATCTAAGTGGCTCCATTTTGGGTTTTCTAGAAAAATCATTTGAGTCAAATAAATCTTCTAATGGATTTAAACCTTTTTGGTAAAAAATTATCTTTGAGATTTAATCTATCGATTCATCATCAATTATCTTATCAATTTCTACTCTCTCTAATTTATCTATATCTCGATTGATTGAATTTAGTTGGACTAGACAACATTAATTTATTTACATCTATATTATTCAAATCAATGTTACTGTCTAAATCTTGATCTATGGTACAATCGTTGTCTATTTTACAGCTCTAAAATTCACCTTTAGAATTCATAAAATGATAAATTTGCCGATCTTGTGAAAAATTTTCCAATATTTGAGGTTGTTTGGGATTATTGGTCTTTTCTTTACTTCTGTGGTATACATATGATGAGGCCGAAAAGGTAAATTACAATTGCTAGCAAATCTTCCTAAAGAATGTCCTTGTAAATTTTACCTTCTTGGTATTGTAGAGAAATTACATTCCAATAAATCATCAATCAAATCTAGTACGAAACTCTCTATATCAGCCTAATATAGGATTGTAAACATAATATTCACCTTTAATTTGTTATACAATGAACTCCCGAGTCTCTCACTATTGCTATTCTTTTGCCTCCTAAATTTCCGACAATTTGGAGTCCTAAAATGAGGGCTTCATACTCACCCATATTGTTTGTGCATTTGAAATTCGACTAAAAGCATGGCCTTCTGCATGATTTTTTCTCTATATTGGTTATCCATACTCCTCGCTCCTCGCTCCTAACTTGTTTATCGAACCATCAAAATATAAATGCCATAAAGATTCATGAAAGATATTATCATTATTTTTTTGTTTTCTTTTTCTTCCCTTAGTTCAAGATAAGACATGTCCAATTGTCAGAGATCCCTATAAATTTTCTCCCCCATGAGTGAGATAATAACATTCCATATGTAGAAATTATATAACTTATGTGTTAGATGTCCAAGATTATCCTAATCTCACACTATTTTAACTTCATGCAAAATACAAAATCTTTTTCCACGATTGATCATCTCATGGAAATTAAATCAAGATTGCAATGCACACATGAAACAATAAAAAATTCACACACATTAACACAGCTTGTTTAACGAGAAAGATTGAAGCCGAAAACCCCAACTATCCATATATAATATATGTCATAGAGATCATGTAACAATCCTCATACAAATATTATCATATCAAGCTCTCAATACAATACAATCGCTACACACTAATCGGTGCCCGATATTGCAAATCCATGCACCAATCTTTTCCACATGCTAGCCTCGCTCTATTGTGAAATCCCCGCTAAATAATGGATCTCGAATGAGTTCGAATTGCTCCAACCTTTTTTGACGCAATCCTCATTGGCATCTCCACTAAGTGTTGGATGCAATCAATGCATCACTATAGTCACAAATCGATAGTCACACTTGCTCTTTCACCTATCTCTCCACCGGTCTCGACCGAAACTCGTCATGCAATCGTAGTTAATCGATGTATTCTTTAGTTGATTAATGAGTTATTATTTGTGAATTAATTAACTAATTAATTCACTCCACTCTCACTAGTGTATCAATCAATTAGACTAGATACAACTAGCTCAACTCGAGTCTAATCGAGTTAAACTAAATACAACTCCACCAACTACTTCTCCAACTCCACCAAAATCTATCACATGAGTTCTAACCGAATTCCTCCATGCAATAGCTCCGTGAAACCCTTAGGAATAGCGTAATTCCTTCGTCATATGTTGTGCTACATCCGTGTACTTAACTGAAGTGATCCAGGGAGAATAAGATAATGTTTAGAGTCCAAATATTATTAAGAGCTAATAATATTCGACATATCTATTTTTTAGACCGGAAATCTAAAAATAGACTCCGCCCAATATGTCTAAAAATAGAAGTCCATCTATTTTTCCAACTTGACCAAACATCCACAAATAGCATCCCGCAACTCATAGAATATGATCGACATGTCTAAAAATAGACTTTGTGCCAAAAATAGCCTCTGCGGGGCCCACTTAGTGAAGGCGACTCTTTTCACTAAGCTCATCATCTTGTTGAATCTAAACACTCCCTCTCAACAAGATAGGGATTATCTCGCCACCCCCGATCCTGTCTCTATGGTATTCGAATTTGCTCCCCGGTGAGTGCCTTCATCGAATATTCCGCATCCCGATCCTCCGTAGGAATGTAAGAAAGCAACATGATCTTCTCGTTGCACACAATATCTCATATGATGATACCGGATGTCAATATGTTTAGATATATCATGAAATACTGGGATTAATCGAGAGTTTAACGCAACTTTTATTATCACAATATATCACGCGTAGGATCTAAGTGAGAACCAAAACAAACCCGACCAAGATCTTCCTCATCCATATAGCCTCGCATGCGACCCAAACTTGCTATCATGTACTCAACTCTCCGTCGAATCGAGTGCCACGTATCTTTGTTTCCTCGTCGTACCAAGAAACTACTATAGATCCGATACCGAAAATCCCTCTAGATGTGCTCTTTTTTGTCCGTTGGGCTTCCCTCGCCCAATTCGCATCCGTGAAGCCATGCGACTTCAACTCATCCAACTCGTCTCGTACCATAATCCATATCCGGATGTCCCCCCGAGATACCTTAGGAAATGCTTGCCTCGCTTCCAAAAGAGCTTGGTAGGCTTCACCATCGCTTGTGAAAGCCGGTTCATAGCATAGCATATGTTCGGTCATGTATTAACTAGATACATGAGCAAACCAACCAACTCGTCGATAAACAAAGTGGCATCCACTACCTCTCGCCGATGTAGCAACCTCTTTCCTCCGACCACCAAGAAGAGGAGTGTCAATAGGCTTGCACCCTTGCATGTGAAACTTCTACAATATCTCCCTGACATACTTTCCTTGAGACACAAACAATTCACCTTTCCACTACCAAATTTCCAATCCCAAGAAATAATGAAGGAGGCCCAAGTCCTTCATCTCTAACTCCTTTTCAAGATCCGTCTTCGCATGAGTGTATCAACGGTTCATCACTCGCTAGTATTAAATCATCTACATAAAGCACAATGATCAAAAGCTTACCCTCCACCACAATCCGGTATAGGTTTGGATCCGCCTCACTCTTGGTGAAACCAAGTCCGGTGAAATAATTGTCTATCCATGTGTACCAAGCATGAGGTGTTTGTTTCAACCCATACGAGCGCTCTTTGAGCCTACACACATGTGACTCATCTGCTCGAATATTTCGAATCCTTCTGTGCTTCTCAATGTACACCTCCTCCTCAATGATTCCATTGAGGAACACAGACCTTCACATCCATTTAATGAATGTGCCAACGCATCCGCGCCGAGAGAGAAAGGATGGTTCGTATGGAAGAATACCTTGCGACAAGTGCAAAGGTTTCTTCATAGTCGATCCCCTCGATCCGGGTGAGAAGCCCCCGAGGAAAAAAATCTTGCCTTATACTTCTTGACACTCCCATTAGCGACTTGCTTCACTTTGTACATCCATCTCGAAACTACCACCGATTTCTCTTTCCGGCCTTGGGACAATCTCCCATGCATCGTTTCGACAATTGAATCATACTCTTCCACCATGGCATCTACCCATGCGAGATCCTCCACGCCTTCCTTGAAAGAGGATGGCTCCGTCATGATACACTTGCTCATCAAAGCCATGTATCCATTAAATCAATCGAAGTGACCGTCTCTATTTGCGTCCGTGATGTAGGAGCTCCTACATTCTCGCGCTTCATCAAGATTCGGTTGCTCGGGCCCTTCCCGTAGTGCGCTTTCCGCCCCTCTAATGTTTGGCACTCGCATGAGTGGTTTCTTCCCTCGGTTGATCCACATCTAGAGGCTCATATTTAACAACAAGTAGGTCCTCCTCTCGCATGCCGCAGTAGCTCCCTCTCAAGCGACAACTTCATGGCCTTTTTCTCGTCATGAAATTTGATATCCCGTCATCACCTACGCTCATCCGACTATCCGGAAAATACACACGATAATTGTGGGGTGTTTCTATGTACCCCACAAATATCCCAACCTCTGCGGTCAGCTCCAGCCTTCTTCCTAGCATCCTTCGTCACATGAATGTAAACGAGTGAGCCAAAAATCTTCAAATGAGAAATATTAGGCTTCTTACCGAAAAACACCTCTTCGTGTGTACTCATGCCAAGTACTCTATGGGGACAATGGTTTTGCACATAAACCGCAGTGTTGCATGCCTCGGCCCACAAGTGTATGGGAAGGCCCGATCATGCAACATCACCCATGCGACACCCATGATCGTTCTATTCTTTCTCACCGTGACCCCATTCTCGCTCGTGGGTTATGAGGCGTTATGAGTTCTCTTCGAATTCCTTCTTTGCTATAGAATTCTTTGAATTCGCCGGAGATGTATTCACCACCATTATTGCTCCGGGAGAGCTTTCACTTGCTTCCCCGACTCTTTCTCAACCGCAGCCTTGAACTCGCGTAACTTTGAGTATGTCTCACTCTTCTTCTCGCATGAAGAAGATCCAACACTTACAATAAAAGTCATCAACAAATATCACATAATACCTATGCTTTGTTGTTGAATAAATCGATAAAGGTCCACACACGTCCGTGTGAATTATCTCAAGGATCGTCATGGCGTGACTATCCTTCTCATGAAAAGTGGTCTTCACAAATTTTCCAAAAGTACATCCCTTGCACCGATCTCACCGAGTAAGTGTACCATTGGGAATCCCGGTAGAAATCTGCGCAAAATTTTTCAAAGCACCATGGTGAAGATGGCCCAATATCCTATGCCACAATTTGACCTCATCCCACGCTCACCACTCCTTCGCTTTGCTTCTACTATTGCTCGCATGACATAATCTACTCGCAATTGATAAAGATTCTTAACTTGAATCCCTATCCTCCCAGTTTGACCGACTATTTTATGGTGTAGGAAAGCTTTTCCCTCGCTAAAAACAACATCATAACCCTTGTCTTCCGACAGATTGCCACGTATATCAAATTCTTCTTCAATCCTAGAACATGCATGACATCCTTCAAGATGAAATTTTTACCAGACTCCCTCTCAAAGTAAATGGTCCCGATACCGCCGCATCGTATCTACCATCATCGCCCATCTCGATGTGCACTCCAAGATCCTTTTTCATCCGGATCACTAAACAAATCTTTGTCTCCGATAATATGGAAAGATGCACCATCGTCAAGAAACCACATTGATCCCATCACACTTGAAACCAAGCATGCGATCAAAGAAAAATCTAGCTCAAACTCGCGAGGCTAAGGCCTCTCCAGCCCTACGTATTCAATGACTCGCTTATTCTTCTTCTTCGCGGGCAATTAGTGGTGAAATTCCCATGCCGGGTGACAATGAAAACACTTCACCTTGGACAAACCCTCGTCTTTCGCCTTTCACACCCGGGATTGAGAAAGGATTTTTCTTCCCCTTTCCTTTCCTTGCTTTGGCATCCAAAGCGCAAATTTTCTTCATCTTCATTCTTCAATGAAGATCCATCCCTCGGGTACTCCCACCTTATCTCCTCCCGCACAAGATCTAACCAAAGTTGCTTCCATCCTCGGCGCTCCCGTCCATCGACAGAATCTTCGTAGCTATGCCAACTTTTCGAAATCCCAAGGAGAGCCAAGCTCACCAAGTCTTCTTCATCAACGAGTAACCCCCCACACTTCCCGGCTCATCCTTGTAGTGGACAAACTTCGTGAGGTATTTTTGGTATATTGTCGCCTTTCTCAATTTTAATTTTTTCTCGAGCTTGTCTTTAAGTGCCAACTTCCTCCGGTCACTCTCGCTTTGGAACAAGTCCGCCAAAGCTTTTACATTAAGAATGGAGTGGATTTACCGTGAAGGTCGGGAAACAATGTGGTCCTTCACACCTTCCAACAAAATCCTTCGACACTTTGCTACCTTATTTTGCCATGCGTCAAGTGTGGTCGCATCGCTAGAAGCAAGCTTTGGAATATCGCATCTATGAACTCCTTCAACCCATTATTATCCGAAGATCGCTCTCCATCCTCGTCCTTCCATGCTATGTAATTCGAGCTCCCATCAAGGGCATACTCCAATCGCAATCCGTTGAAAGACATTTCAATGAATGCTCAACTTTGACACCAAGAAAACACTTCGCAGCAAATTCGAATTCCTCCAAAGACAAAAACTCAACCGCTTCAATAATTGAAATCTCCTCCAATGATCAACTCGCTCCGATACCATGTAGAAATTATATAACTTATGTGTTATATGTCCAATATTCTCCTCGATCTCACACTATTTTAACTTCATGCAAAAATACAGAATCTATTCCACCATTGATCATCTATGGAAATTAAATCAAGATTGCAATGCACACATGAAACAATAAAAATTGACACACATCAACATAGTTGTTTAACGGGAAAGCTCCCGAAAGTCTGAAAACCCCAACTATCTCGTATATAATATATGTGATAGAGATCATGTAATAATTAATCTCTTACTCTCTTAAGTTCAAGTAGAACACATTGTTCTAAGTGTAGGTTAATCAGATTGATCTAAGTGGAGGTTAATCATATTGGTCTAAGTGGAGGTTAATCATCATCATTGTCATCATCATCAAAAGGTTTTGTTTATAATTTATATGAAATATTATTTTTTTATTAATGTTTGTAATTGTTATATTTAAGGGGGCTTTCATGTGGTGATTTAAATGGGGTTGGGGCTTAATATGTCCCTCCCATGACTATTATCTTCGCATGTCACCGCCCAAGGACATTTATGGGGGTATCTACTCCCAAGGAGGGAGGCCTCAACCCCTAGGAAAACTTATGCTATATGTGTCCCTTAGATGTGTAAACTCTCTAGAATGTCCTTCATTCCTAGCTAGTGGTGCTTCCTCCTCCTTATATTTCTTCTTCCTTCATGCTCTAATCTTTCGCCCACCATGTGTCTAGAATGTTCATTGCGCTTGGGGTGGCTACCCAATCCTTACCGTCGA
>MU968532.1:35684-77937 GCA_034641835.2 Pinus albicaulis
GACAACACCTACCTGGTGGTAACTGAACGAAGTAATAATATATTTAAAAAAAATAAAGCAATGCGTCAAATATATTAAAGAAGAAGAAGTTTGATTAAAATATCTATTATATCTATTAATATCGATTATCACAATTTCACCAAGAATTGTTTCACTAAATTTAAGCCAAAAATCCCAGAAATATAATAGTATATATTCTTTAAAAAAATTATATTTAATATTTAATTATATTTATATTTATTATTAAATAAATAATTATTAAAGTTATTTTAAATATAATTTTTTTTTTTTTGTAAATCATGAATCTTCTATTTTCTGGAATATATAATTAAATATTAAAAAGTTACCTTTTCTATTTTCTATTTTAACTATAATTATTATTATACAAAATTGATAAAAATAATAGTAAAATAAACTATGTAAATATATGTAATAATTTTTATATACTATTTAAGTAAATCCCATTACTTTTTCTTTCCTATTAACTTGGTAGCATACAAAAATTTAAATCACATACTTTTAAATTAAATTAAATTACTATATAAAGTTAATCGTACACAATGAACTAAGAAATTGAATAAATCAAACTCCATCACTAATAAATTAACTTATCAGTCCACCATTCCATAATCATATTTAGTTCCATATATATATATATATATATATATATATATATATATATATATATATATATATACACACCGTAAATTTGTAGATGAAATGAAGCTTTTAACTCCTAATTCACTAAAACCTGAGATGGTACTTCAATCAAGAATGTAAATTTTTTGGAATTTGAAATATATTTTTAATGCATCAATAGATTCAAATTCATAAAAAAACCCATAGGGAACTATAATTTATACATATTAAAAAATTTAAATTCATGTTGCTTAAAATATTTTCATTAAAAAAATCCACCAAAACAAATGTCATGAAAGAGTCACTTTGTACAAGTTAAACTACATTTCAAGATATGTTTTTGTTTAAGATACATTTTTGAATGCATAAATGGATTCACCTAATCAAATTCGATATTGTAGGCCACCTTCTACTTGTCTCCACTACGACCCAACCATTAGTTCTTTCCATTTTTCATTTTCTTAATTGTAACACAATTCCCATTAATTTTAAGTGCTTAGTTCGGTTGTGAACTTCCGTAGATTTTACAGGGCCTCAATCTATGTTTTTTTTGGAGATCACATCTCAGTAAAACAAAATTTCAACCCGACGTTCGTTGTGAGTAGTTGTAGTTGTAGTCCTTTGATATATCATTCTAACGGGGAATCACATGTCATTACGTATAATATGACGAGGTTATGGCTCAAAGTCAAGTACCCAACCAACCTGTCAAACGTATACAAGCTCTGGTGTCACATCCCTTGCTAGGGGTTTGGTTGTTTAAGGTTTTCTCTCTATTGTTCTATAATACAAATTCCCTTGAGCCACATTGGAACATAGTTCGGGGAGGTGCCGTAGCCGCCACATCTCTCGAGAGACAAGCTACCATCACTAGCTGGTTTATGTCCATTTTGTTTGTAAGCATATTTCTGGCTTATTTGATATTAATGAAATACAATTTAATTTTTTTTTCTAGATATTTATGTTTATGTTTAATTTCGTATTTTTTTGTGTTCCTACATAAACCCTCGGGATTATGGTATCATAAAGGTGTGCTCTTTCTCAATCATTCTTTGCATGTCCCCAATGAGGTCAGGGTATAAGGAGTTAGGGCTTGATATGGTTGAACATTTGCAATATCATCCTCGTAAACCCTAACATTTTCCCATGGGGGAAGAAAATAAATATGAGGGAGCACGAGATCGTATTAAAATATTGCTCAAGGAGGCCCTTGAGAAACAAAACAACGCGATGATGGATAAATTCTCCCACATCCTTCAACGACTACCCACAAGCAGTGCATCTCAATCGAGCAACCACTTTGGATGTCTCGCCTCCTTTCAAAGTAGAAGTCAAATTTGACATTCTTGTATTTGAGTGTCGATAATGAAAGATGACCGTAGACAGATAGTTGAATTTTTTCAAAAGGGTATTTCTCGGCCCATGATTTCTCTCACTAAGAAAATATTACTTTTGCACTTTAAAGATGCTTCCCCATATCAATGACCTGGTGAAACCTACTCAAAGCAAAAGGATGATAGAGAAACCTTCGTTTTCGCTGACAAACACTTGAATTATCTTGATGGCATCGATGAAAATTACCCCATGGGGATCAATCAAAAGATGTAAGTACATCACATGGGTCATGATGCAAAGAGAAAAGGGATCAAGATGTGCATGAGGACAAATTTGTTCGATAGCATGCGCACAATGTTGGGTATTATATATATTCAAAGAATAAATATGGTGCTCAAGCAATTACAGTTTTTTTCACATATACATTAAGGAGGAAATGGAGTTCCTTGGACATTACCTAGCTTTCTGGCACGACATATCGATATGTCGCTAAGATCTAAAGGTAACTTAAAAAGAAGAAGCGAGACTCCTTGATCCATGAATGTGAAGCAGGGTAGGCACCTGGAACCGTAATTAAGGCAAAGCCAAAGCGGGGTGATTCATAACAATACTTCAGCAAACTAAATAAGGACACATGGAAGTGGTGTGACTTCTATGCCAACACCGCTCACAACACAAGCCATATGTGTGCCGTATAGTCATTGGTGGTCGAACTAAAGGAATTTGAATGGGAGATGTGTGTTTGTTTCTTAGTCAAAACTGTACAAGGGGAATGGCAAAGGAAAGTATCAATGATGTGGAACTGCGCGTCTGCCCACTCACCAAGATCTAGAGGGAGTGAGTCGAAGGATCGTGAGGAGGGTGGAGAGCCAGACCCCATGACAAGGGCAAGGTTTCTCCACTTTCAATTCCCCGCGTGAGGCTAAGCCAAAAGAGCATCACTTTTGGCCGCAGGTTGTGAACCACCCCGCCTACCAAGTACAACACACCTATTTTTGTATACCATCAATCCAGTTTCGTAAGAAGAGATCTTTGTGTCAGCAAATAGTGCCACCTTCCGTGCAACATCAAGCCCTTCACGCATGAGGACTTCCGTGATTTTTTTCTCCTATTCACATGTCTATTGTAGTATTAGTCCAACCATATTGGTGGAAGAGACATGATGTGTATGTGTCTAGGCCTCATTATGTTATTATTACTGGGAAATAAGTTTTACACAAGACGAGAGGTAGTGACCGTTTCGTGCCATCTATTTTACTACTTTTCAAAAAGAAATGCAATTAAGATTATTTCCAAAACCGGAATTTTTTTTTTCATTACGATTGTTCACGAGAAAGAAGAAAATTGTTGGTGCAACCTCCAAATAGGGATCCCTGTTTAATAACACAAGATGAAAAATGTGTGTAGGAATACAAGGACATTTTATCCTCACCCATAGTTCCTCTTCAAGAACCTACTGATCTCGACCCCATGAGCATCGCCTAATGGGTCGATATATCAAAGTATAATATGGAGAATGATGAAACTTAGAGGAAGATCTAAGAGTTGTTGCGAAAAGCGCCATCATGCGAAGCTCCTCACATGTATTGTGTGAGCATGATAAAATAACCATATTTACTAGAAGGTATCCAACACGTCTACTTGCAAAACCACGACATTCGCAAAATCCAATGCCAAGCACAAGCAACAAAATCATCAACATCACGTGCCACACAAGATCGAGGGCAATAAATTTTGGTTTCATTTGCGAAAATGCCAAATCGAGCTCATCAAAAACTCATACCACTCGATATGATCCTCGACACATATATCAAGGCTATGGGATAAAATTCATATGAGCTCACCCTTTCCATTTCTTGGCTTAAACCTATGTTCAATGTGATATCTTTCCGCCATACTTTCCACCTGCCATTGTACACATCCAACATTGCACAACAACTCACACCAACAAAGTTAAACCAACATTGCATGGAACAAAACACAAATCTTAATGATCATGGCTACGTATCAAGAAGACCTAAAAATAAAGGATCCAACTACATTGGGGTTGTCGTGTTGCACCAACTCTTCACTACTGACAAGTGGTCACGCAGGGAACAAATGAATGCTAAGCCTTCTACAATTATGGAGGAACTACACGCAATGGGGAACGTTACTTGTTCCCAGGGGGAGAACATCTAGGTGGACATTGGTGGCCACCAAATGCATCTCCACTTAGACCCCCCACCATTGTTTTTTAGTTTTTCATTTCTTTTTTTAATTGTAGCACAATTTACTATTTATGTAGTTTCCTTTTTCTAGGTCGTGAACTTTGGAGCCGTTTTGGTATCCTAAACGATGTTGTTTTGGAAAATCCCACCTTAAATGTGATATTCATAGGCATTCAATGTACCGTTGTATTATTCATATAGATCTTTCAACAGGTAATGCGGGGTCAAATGGAGACAATACGACTGGGTTACTTAATTTAATTTGGTTGCCCATCTAACCCTAACAGGCCCATAAACTCTCCGTGTTACACCCTCGATTAGGGTTTTGTTTTCTTATTTGTTTTCTTATTTTTCAATAATAAAAAGGGCCTTCACCCCTTTTGTAACATAGTTCATGGCATGTATCTCACATCTATTCTCCGAGAGATAAGCTACCATCGCGCTAGCCAGTTTATGTCCACAGGTTCTAAGTATATTTCACCTATTTGATAATAATGAAATGAAATTTGGCTTCGTCGTATCTCTCGTGTTTGTTTATTTTAATGATGTTCTCATAACTCGGATTAGCAACTTATGGGGGTCTTTTTCTCTAATCCTTATTTTCAGTGCTCAACGAGGTCAAGGTATAAGAACAGGCTTTGATCTCGTTGAACCTTCGCAAGATCAACCTCATAAACATGATGTCCTCCGCGGGGGAAGAAAAATAAATATGATGGAGTAGGAGATCTGATAAAAACATGGCCGAGGAGGCCCCAGTAGCTGTAAAGGCCACATGGATAACCACAGAGATGTTTCAACAGCTGCTCATCAACTAATAAGGGCATCTAGCAAATACCTAGAGGTACCACCTTTCTGTTGCACAACAATCCCCCGACATTGTTTTATTGAAGGATAGATAAGAATGATATATTTTTTAGAATTTTTCAAAGCGTATTTTTTTAACCATGATTTCCTTCCAGACCGAGAAAATATTACTTTTTCACTTTCAAAGGTGCTCCCTCATGTCGAAAAGAGGTGGTGGTAAACCCACAGAAAAAGGCGAGAGGGACCCTACGTTCTCATTCGTAGCCCTCGGAATTTCTTTACGATGGCATCAAGGAGAAATATTATCCCGTGGGGGAATGAGTACAAGTACATCCAATGGGAACACACAAAAGTAAAGGGGTTCAAGATGCAGGCGTAGTTGGAAAATTCATTCAATTCTGCTACCAAAGTTGGATTTGGAGATTCCAGAAATATTTGTGCTCTGTTGTTTCATCGTTACGTACATACACACTCAATATGAAACAGAATTTAAAATACTTCGTCACAATGAATGGAATGCAGGTCAAAAGACTGCTGAAAAAATTAATGAGAAGAAGGGAAGTTTGATCTCATGAATTTGAATTGGTGAAAGGCACCCATGAAATGTGTAGCATGGGTCAACCAAAGAAAGGCACTCCACACAAAACCTACAAACTACAAAGGATACTGTGAATTCATGTGAATTTCATAACCAAGACCACTCACCGAACCCCATTTCGGTAATAGCGTGAAGTGGTCAATCCTGCGACACTACAACACACCCACAATTACATACAATAAGGTGGCTAGTAGCGCCACATTCCGTATAGCATCAAGACATCTACAGATGAGGTATTAAATATATCGATCTTCTTATGCATGTCTCATGTATTATTAAGCCAATCGTACTTGTGGAAGCGACATGCTTTATATGATTCCCACCTTGTTCTTAGTATATTAATAAAACATATTGATGTGTGAACACATGTTGGAGCATGTGGATGGGATCAAGTTTTACCAAATCAATAGCATTGGTATGGTGTTGGTGGACATCCATGGAAGAAGCACCCAAAGCACGGGGAGGAAGTCTCCATGAGAGTAGTGGCTTTATTGAGTGGGGCCTAAGGTGAGAAGGCCCAATGCATATGTAGTTGGGTGAGAAGGATTTTTTTTATTATTATTATGTTTGGTGTCTCTATGACTTTCGACTCTTCATTTGTTTAGTGGCTTTCATTGTTTTTGCCTCCAAGTGTGTTCTGTGTTGTGAATTCAACTCTCATCCTCGTGGACTTCAAGTTCCCACTTAGGACAGATATTGGTTTCATATCCACATTGGCCGCATTCAATCCATCTTTCACCACCCACAAAGCAGAAGTTTATTCTGTGAGTTGGGGTTAAAGGAAAGTAGGTTAGTGGAGGAACAAGAAATATTTCGTGTTTTTTCTTCGAAGGAGAGGCAGCTCTTCCATTGGGAGGCTAGAAAGAAGGTTCCTTGGGATTTATTTCATAATTTATGCATCATTCAAGTTATTACCACCATCACAAGACACCCTCTTAGATTGCATTATTTCACAGAGCAAATAGTGGTGGTTTCAAGAGCTCATTTGGAGGGTTATATCTTTGAGGTAGGAATCAACCTTTCACTTCAGAGGATCTATTGGAGCAGCTCCATACATGTCTACATCGCCTTCAGCCATCTCTTCTCATTCAAATTGCATCGTATTCTTCAACCCTAGCGATTTCACTATTTTGTATTTTGTATTTCCATAAACCCTTTCCGGATTGACTTGGAAAGTGCTAAGCTCAGATACGTATCTCCATCCTCACACTATTGGAACCATATATTAGTAGATACATTTATTTAAATTTCTAGTTGTGGGCTTATATTCATTTAGATTTCGTTGTAATGGTTCCCGAGCATTTTTCTACATCAAAACATTTCCATGTTTCTAAGACATGTACTCATGGGAAGCTTGTTTTCCCTGAGTATTTGAGTTGTGTTCATTTTTATTGTACTTATATGCTACCTATTTTTCTTAGCAAAATGGATCTATATTTACACACATTTTTGCAATGATATTCACCGTTATTTCCATTTATTTTTTTCATATTGTTTCCTTTTATCATTTTGGGAACACAGCAGTATCGCAGTGTAATCTTGGCTTAGCGTGTATTTAGGCCAATATGCCATCAAATAATAATAAGAAGAAGAATATATCTAAAAATTATGGAAGGAATGAGTTTTGGCTCATATATTTTCAGATCTATGAAGGACTCCTCTAAGGAGGTCAAGCAAATGAGAAGTGGAGAGATGCAATGAGACCTCGGGGCATGCTCTAAGATGAGGGAGGGTCCAAGCACTCTTCCATGAGTAGTAGAAGGAAATCCAAGATTGCACAGAGCTCAAAGAAATCTACTATGCACACTTTCTTTGAAGAGGGAGGTGAAAGGCATGGGAGGTGGAGGAAACTTAGATCATGATACTCATGAATACTCTTCATAGAACCTCAATCAAGGCCTTTCAAGGGGAATATAACTCTCAGAAAGCAGCTCATTCCATATCAAAGAAGAGGAGATCCTTATAAAGAATCAGAGAAAAAAGACACAGATTTCTATTGTCTACATTTTATGGTTCATCTCATGCATCTAAAGGATTGAGAAGGAAATTAGATGATTTCTTCCCCATACATCCAAGAGAAGAAAGAGAAGTTGTTGTGATTGTAACATTGCACCTCGAGGGTGAAGCAAATGCTTGGTGCTTCAAAGGATTTAAAACATGCAAGAGCAACTCCGCTATGTGAGATTTTACTCAAAGGCCGATCAAGAAGTTTGACAAGAGGAAACCGAGGGTAGTTTCTATCGACACACGACCGACATGATGAGAAATAACATAAGAAGCCAAGAGAATATGTCGCATTATAATTTGTGAAGAAGAGCAACTTCCACCACCACTACAGGAGTACTTGCATCAGAGAAGGAACACTTGCATCTTTGCAAGATACCTTGATTCCTTGAAATTGAGATTCCCATGCACTATTCAAAGGGATGCATGAGGAGGAGGATAATTATACTATCATTCGTGTAGCATTAGAAGAGTATCTCATCACCATCACCAAGATTGAGAGCTACACTGTTGGAGAACCTCACATACAAGATGTTCCTTGAAGACTTCACTAACCAAGGTATGCAAACATGTCCACTTCCTGAAGGCTATTTCGCACATCATATGGAGAGTTGTGGGTACATGCCAATAGGGAACTGCATGACCTAGGGTGAAAGCACATTACTAATTTGGAGAATCGTACCAGAAATGAGATAAGCTCACAAGCAGTAGCAATTTCACTTTGCCAATCATACAAGTAGTAAAGCAAAATGCGGGTAGAACATATAAGTAGACCTTACGTGCTGACAAATCCTAAAAGCAGAAAATGTGTGATGTTTCAAATACACAACAGATGCTCTAAATTCAAGAAAGTCTTCTTTGGTCACCACCAAAGATGTCACAACAACCCTTCAATCTCAGAGATGAGTCACCAACCCAAGTCAACTTTTCAAAAGCTTTCATCACTGCCCCGAAAAGTCAACGTAAAAAGGTACAAAAGTCAACGCAAAGAAAGAAACTAAGCCATCCCTTTGACCGTATTTTAAAGGTAGTATGGCCTTCATAAATCGAACCTTCCACCACCAGCTTGTTGACCAAGAAGCGTCGACTTCAAAGTCAACGTCGTCGTGCGCTCACAACCTCACAGCAGCGAAACTGGTCGGCCCTTAGCCGCATGCCTTGTCCCTCGTCCTTCACACGTGTGGTCGAACCTCGTCCTTCTTGGTAGCTCGTACTCTGAAGATGAGAGGAATGTGAGTTGTGATGATGATCAAAATCTCTCCAACTTTTTCCGTATATATATCCATCATGAGGGTGGGTATTACATCCGTTGGGCATGCGAGCCTACATTACAAAACTGCTTTACCTTTGCACATATAATTTATTAAAATATTAAATCAAAATATAAGTTCTCATTACTCCGATTATTGACATATTTTATATGGATTTTACACCTCTCGTAAAGAGGAATCAACAAAAATATTAGCTCTCTTAATATGAGCATCTAATATGGAGTTTAATCAGTTGTCTAAATTTAACACTCCCTCTCAACTAGGGGAGAACTCCATCTATTAGTGCAATCAACATCGTGCGTCATCCCTACGAAACTATTTATTGTGCTTCTTTATTTTTCGGTAACGTGGCGGGGCCGCCCACAGCGACTATCCCCCCAAACGTACATAAGCCACTCCGCAGGTCCCGTACCTCGTCAAATCTTGATCCCGCATCAAGTGGTTGACCGTGCCATCCTAGACAGAGTACGGCAATCTCCGATGCGTCCACCGCCCCCGTTAATAGTCTCTGTCTCTTTCCACACCTCATTGGCCAAATGAGAGGTACTTCCCCATGAGCCTCGAACTCATTGCAGGATGGCGCCGGGTACGTAAAATGAGAGGTGAACCAACTCAAAATCACAACAGGTCCAAGCACACTACCCAAGGTTGGCAAGCTCTAGCCTTTGTGGTTGCCCATAGCTCCAAAGAAGCTCTCCCCAAAGCTCCCCGTAGCCCCGCAGCTCATCGTCCAACAGACCCCACATCATAGGGTCTTTCCACGACACCAAGACTTCGCCAAGGCCAGGAACTTGACCTTCCCTCAGGCCAGTGAGAATATCCCAGACTCGCTCATCGCGCTCTCATATGACTCCAGGCCTTACGCGCCTCGCCGTACCATATCCCTTGGCGAAAGTGGTACCGATATCAATATGCTCGGGATCGGTCGTGGAACACAAGATTTCAACAGGCGAATCCCACTCACTATCGCGCAGCATCACAAAGGTACCGCACATGTCCAAACACCTCATCAAAGAGCTTCCGCAACCAAACTCCGTTCTTCACAATGCCATACTAGCAAAGAATGTATTCTGGCCTCGCTGCTCAAAGCCACCGACTTCTCGCTTCCCCGTCATCCATGAGATCGACGCGTAACCAAGATTGAAGCAAAGATCCGCATGTGCTTTTACGATCCACCACAATCGCCATCCCAATCGGCATCAAAGATATCCACTGAATATTACACTCCTGCAGTTGGTATCTCAACCCATGGTTTATCGTGCCCCGAAGACATTCCAAAAGACTTTGGCACCAACCTAGAAATGATGAGGCTCACAACCATCCGTTGACTCAAAGTGTTCACCGTAAAACATATGTCCCACTGTTCACTAAGAACACCGCATCCTATGAGCGGACGATACTCGTAGGATTGCCGGGTATAGGTCGTTATTACGTCGCCACTCAACTTTTTAAAGCGAGTCCATCGTGAGTCACATGACTTACAACGACCATTCCGAAATCTTTCTTATTTCGTCGTTTACATTTTCCCCGGAGAGCGAGACCCCTCTGTGTCTCTCGCCGTACCTGTGCTCAGGAACAGTGCATCACCGAGTCCTTCATCTCGACCCGAAGAGCAAGCTCTCCAGCTGATGAATGAGAGGGTCATCACCGCCCAGAAGAGGTCATCCACATAACAAAGACTAGAATGAGAGGCTTCTTTCACAAACCTTGAAGTATAGGTTCTGACGCATTGCTTCCAGTGAAGCCCACCATCAAGTAACTATCCATCCCCTCTCGTACCAAGCTCGGGTGCTTCGTTTTAACCCACAGAGGGCTTTCTTCAACCCTGGTATACAAGTGTCTCGATCTTGAACTTCAAATCTTAGAGGTTATTTTCATATACACCCTCCTTTATTGCACCATGGCAGTTTTTGGCTTGACATCCAGATCTGATAAGACCCATCCTTGGGGCAAAGAAGGGCCGCGATTGACCTGACAGAAACATCGCTGCTGTGCAAATATATCTTCAGTCAGTTCCTTCCTTTTTGAGAGTAGCCACTTGAAATTGGAAAACCTTGCCTGAAATTTTTCATACTCCCTGCATCGTATCCAGTGTTTGATTTTGTAGAGCCATTTACGTGACAACAAAGAGTTTGTCCTTCATTTCTTGACCACATCCTTAGTATCATTCTTTTCATAATAGACTCATATTCTTCATGCATAGCATCCTTCCAAACTTTGGATTTCGATGGCTTCCTCAAATATCCGTTCAGATTGTACAACAGTACTCATGGCGCCCAGATACCCTTGTATCTACACGGCTTCTTGCTTTCGAATGTCCTTTCAAAGGGCATAGGACCCCCAAGATTTCGAGGGTGTCCCTGAGCCACGGATGTCTTTCCAGAGAAGGAAGGACCACAGCATTCATTGGCCCTTCAACATCAGCATAGTCTCATCCTCGGGGTTCTTCCGCATTTCAGTGTCTTTCTTCATGATTTTCTTCGCACCTAGGAAGATCTACTACTTTCTTCAGTAAAGCATCTTCAGCCACATCATGTCATTCTTACTTTTCGACCTAGGTACATAGACTCTATATGCCTTAGAAGTCTCACCGTAGCCCACAAACATTCTTTCCCGCAGGATCTACCATTTCTCTTTTCTTTCTTTGCAGACATGAAAATAGACAGACATTCAAAATTCTAAAATGTGAGACACTGTGTTTTTACCGCAGAAAACCTCTTCGTGAGTTTTGGACCGTGCTTGACTGAGGGCATCGCCTTGAAATGGGCCACAAAGAAAGATGCAAGCCCTCGCGTAACTTTGCAGACCCCCGTCATACAGCATGGCACTGGGCAACGCCCACAATAGTCCTATTCTTGCGTCGCTAAGAACACCATTCGCTCAGAGTATATGCAAGTAGTCTCCCCACGCGCTCGCAAGTTCTTTGAACTCATTTCAATTCATATTCAAATAACATTGTCATCTCCTCAAAATCTTGATCTTTCCACGATATCACCAAGGCTTTGAATACATTTTAACCACATGAAAGCCTCTATCCTTCTTCTTCAAGAACATATCTCAGTTTTGCGAGAGAAGTCACCAGAAATGTCATATAGTAAGAACATCCCCTGTGATGTTAAAGGTGCAAATATACCAAAAGACTTAATGAACTAAAGCTACAAATATCTCGCATGTTCTCAGACACTTGAGGGGAAAGGTCCCCTTGTATGCTTTCCTTCAAAGACAAATTTCTTACATACACCTTCATGATTATTTCAAAATCAGTATCCTCACCACCTTCCTTGTCGTGAAGGGATTTGTGAAGAAGGGGTGTCCCAAATCTTCTGCCATAGTTCAGCTGACTGGATTGTATCACAAGTCATAGCTCCCACCCGACTCCTCAAACTCCGGCAGAGTGCACCAACCCTAAACCACACTGATATAGCTTCCTAGCTCTTCTTCCACATGAGTACCTTTCCATCGTAGAAAGTTACATTGAACTTTCGTCTTCCATCGTTGTATACGTACACAAGGTTCTTCTTCAATTTGGGCACATAGAGCATATCTTATAGACTTTAGGACTTGTCCCAGAGACAAGTGGAGGGTCACAAAATTTTGGCTCCTTTCACAGACAAGTGGCATTATCCTCAAGGACATTTCCTAGATTAGTATCTCTTTTCTTCTAACCATGTCGTAAAAGTGCTTCCTTGAACTGTGTTGATGTGTCTTGAGGCACCACTATCAATTAGCGTACATCCATAGTGTTTGCTGGGAGATGGCAAAATGAGAGAGTGTATACCAGAATATACTCATTTATTTTATCAAATAAATATTGCATCATACACTGCATTTCTCGGGACCTCTTAGAAGGTCAGTCGTTTCCTCCAAAGTGCCTTTCCTCTTTCCTTCGGGATTCGTCATTCTCCTTCGATTCCCATTTCTTCGTTGTTGTTGTTATCGTTACCATCGAGAATCCTTCGAAGGGGCATTCTCTAGCATAGTGTCCAGCTCATATGGTGAAACATTTACCCTTCTTTCTCGAGTCTTTGTCCTTCTTTTTTCCTTAGAACCACCAAGAGTTCTTCTTTCGTGAATGAGCACCATAGGCAAAACATTTCTTTCATTATCAAATTCCTTCTCATCCTTGTTTCTTCTTGCACATCTTGACAAAGCTCATCAAAGTTAGGAATGGTATTATTGTTGAGAATGGTAGTTGTGAATACTTGCCATTCATATGGAAGTCCTCCAGCAAGTGTGAGAACCATCTTTCACGACGTGTACCATTGTCTCCCCAATAGCTGTGCGATTGTTCCCCGGTTTCGCCAATCCCCACAAAGAAAGTTCAACAGACCTATCTCGCCCTTCTTCATATTCTTCAACCTGTTCTTGAGGAATAGCACTAACCACATTGTTATCAAATATAAGTATCAATTTGTCACACATCTCTCGGGATGTGCCTAGTTCAGATATGTAGGCTACCGCAGTCTTATTTATGGATTCCCCGATCGGCAGCCTTTGCTCGATTTCTCCTTCACTTGCTTGTCAGCAGCAGATGCATTGGATGGAGGTTCTTAGAATTTTCTCAGCCATACGTATCCTGTGAGATCATGATCTTCTAATTTGAGATCTAATATCATCTTCTGTGCATGGAAGTCATCACTTCCACTCCTTTGTCATTCTCCCCGATCTGAAGACTAGTGGAATCACTTCTTCGATGATGATTGCTATAGATAGAGTTTGTCTTCACCTCATCTATACCATGTAAAGTTTTGTAGATGTTCTGCGTTAGTAGCACTTACTCTTTTCAGCAATCATAAAGTAGTAAAGCAAAATGCGATAGAACATATAAGTAGATCTTGAGAAGACAAATCGTAAAACAGAAAATGTGTATGTTCGTTTTTGCCAACAACAGTGATGCTTCAAACGTCTCTTAATGTGCACGCCCTATGACACAACCACCACCTTTCTCAGAACTCAAGGAGATGCAGTCATCCACCCAGTCAGACCAAAGTCATAGCCAGTCCAGGTGTTTCAACACAGGGGCAGTTTAAAGCTGATGCAGTGTTGGGGGTCAACGTACAACCCATCCGGATGAAGCCATAAAGACACACTTCTATAAATCATCCCACGAAATTTTCGCTTACCAGCCTGGGCGTTGTTAGGTGTTTAACCACCAGCCAAGTCAGAAACCCAGGCAGCAGTCCTGGCTCAGCTATGCCATTTTGTCCTCATCCTTCACACTGCATGAACTTATTCTTTAAGAGTTTTAATTTCTCTAAGATGAGAGGAAGGTGAAATGGTGATGATGATCAAAATCTTCTCCAAATTTTCCTCGTATATATCCATCATGAGGGTGTGACACATCTCATGGGTATGCGAGCCTACATTACAAAATCGGGCCGACCTTTTTGCACATATAATTTATTAAAAATAATAAATTCAAACATAAGTTCTCCGCTTTCATCGGATTAAGACATATTTTATGGATTTACACTTTAAAGAGGAATCCAACAAAAATATTAGCCTCTTAATCGAAAGCATCTTAATATGGAGTTTGGACCTACTTGTCCAACTAACACTCACTATGGGCAGAGAATTCTCAATCGGAACGCAAGAGGAGATATATAATACTGTGGGTATATCTCATCACATGAGCCTACATACAACACTTTAAATGAGTGCAGAATTTTGGGCAATAAGATGAGTATACTCCCAATCAACTAAATGCAGAATGTCCAGATGTTCATCATCGTGCATGATCATGAGACAAGGTATCCACCATCATGGAGATACAATGCACCACTGCTATCAGAGGAAAGATAAGAATTGTTTCAATTATTATTGGTAGAATCGAGTGACCTTATTATACTGTAGCATTAGATAGTCAAATAGTTGATGAGAGACATCTACATGGACAATATCTCCTTATTATTATGATGGATCCTTCCTTGATGACACTTCACAACTAAATGAGAAAGATTTTTTCCACAAATACATTCTGAGCCTTACAAAAATTTGTCATTGATGTGGTTCTATGGTAGATTCTAGGGAGGTTGCACTTCTACGATCACATGAAGTGCAAATATAGTTATCGCATTTGGGAGGATGGTATTCTCCATCGATGAATACCAATTTGGAGCATGACAAGATACCACCCACACTTGGATGGATGGGTGATGGATGATGATAATTTTAAATTCTTGATCCAAACATTAAAAATTTAAAAATTTTCATTAAAAGTATTCTATATATTATTTCTTAGTTTATAAATTAATTATTGTAAATGATATAGCATTTACAATTAAATGAATTTAAATAATAATTTTTTAATCACATATTATTGGTAATTAAATATTTTCATATTGTTCAGTTTAAAAGGTCTTTTTTTAATGTACAATTTTTTTTCTAAGTTGGACTATATCTATTATATCATACAAAGAAAAAAGTTACAGTTCTCTTCCTCTGAACTTGGCAAGCCAATTCTAGAGCAAAGTATGAAGTTTTTAAAATAAAAAATTGGACTGCCCTAGATGGGGAAACCAGTCCACCAGAAGAAAAAAAAAATGTTTCCTGTAAAGGGATAGTAACAAAAATAGTAGCCAAAATTAAACTGAACCCAAGAACACAAACTTCGAAAACATTGACATACTATAAAACACTACTAAAAATTTAGAGAGACTGAAGAGCACCCTACACAGGAAGCTAGAGATGACCTTCATTCTTCTTGCCAGAGTTGGGGTCTTCTTCCTTAAATGTGCAGACATAGAATGCATCATCATTATAATTTCTCGTCATGTGGCTTGTGGTCTTAGGCTATGGAAACATAGGAGAGTCGAGCTTCTTAGAGGTGACATCTGGCTTACTGTGTCCTCTCTCTTGTTTTCTGCATCACTATTTGAGTTGCTACCATCGTCGAAGCCAGTGTTGTTGTCATTGTAGTGGCTACTGCTAGAGGCACTGTGCAAAGGGAGAGCCTTCATTTTTTTGGGGATGAAGGCACGCTCAGTCAAAATGGTCAATTTGTGCAGACGTTTCCTTTTGCGGATGGTGGAGGATGCGAGAGGGGGTGTAGGGAGATGTACGAAAAACTGAGCTAAAAGGTTGACGGTTGATCCCGTTCGCCTCCTCCCAACCCACTCATAGATTCAATTGTTGGCCCATAGTATGCATCAGAGGAGGTCTGGATGGGAGGTCGTGACATACAACTCTTTTGCATCTCATACTATGACGCCTTCGCATAATTCTCGGAGGAGTAGAAGTGCAGGACCAGGAGGGTGGTCTTGATAGCGCAGGAGAGGGGTTTCCACTAGAACAAGCTGAGGGGATACTTAGACCAGGCTGGGTAGGGTCAGGAACTTGAGGCTGAAGGGATGAAAAATATACCTTCATAGAGAACACAAGCGAGGGTAGAATGGAGGTCGAATGGGTGGAGGAAGCTTTTTTAATAGCCATGGAGACGAAGATGAGAGCTCTTAATTCTCTGTGTTGAAATGAAGGTGGCAGAGAGTGTAATTAAAACCACCTCGTATGATAATTTAACCCAGGGCTACCAACCATGTGCGGTAATGTGGGATGGCCAAGTGTCCCACCACATTGCGCCCACATGTCCCCTCTTCTTACTGGAATCTGGGGTTTAATGCATATTTTTAGTTGAATTGAGTCATACAGTTGTCAATTTGTGGAATTTTGGTTATTTTAGAGATTTCTTTTGATTCTCAAATTATTTTTAATATTAAAATTGTGATTGAAATATTAAAATTTTAAAATTTTGCAATGAAAAATGGAGTTGTTCTTGTGGATTTAAATATTGTGGTGAAATCTTGATTTGTATTATGAGTTTTGGAATTTATATTATTTTAGATTTTTTTTGGTAATTCTCAAATTATTTTTAATATTAAAACCTTGATTGCAATTTTAAAAATTTTGCAAAAATAAATGGAGTTGTTCATGTGGATTTAAATATTGTGGTGAAATCTTGATTTTCTTTATTTAAATTGGTTTCTTGACAACATATATGGATTCATCACTCTAAAATAAATCTTTCCCACTTTAGATTTCATCCATGAGACTTGGGATATTATGGAATCATGTAGTATTCTAGACATATTACATGGAAGTTAAACATAAAAACCTTTCAAAAAGTCCACTTGAACACAACTAGTCAAAAAATTGCCACATTCTAATTAAAATATATCTTAGGAAAAAGTTAGACCACTTTAAATATGGTGAATTTAGTTACATTAAAATAAGTCATATTATTTTATGTATGTATGGAATTTATTTTTTCCCATCAAGCTTATAATTAAACCACATATTTGAAGGAAAAATCTAGTGAAATAATTGTAACAGAACAAATTAAATATTATCATATTATATGTAGAGTTCAATAAGGCCCATTAGTTAGGTCCAACACAAAGTTGAAGCACAAACATTGAAGCTAAATTTAGGGAAACTATTACAATAACATTTCTATTGCATCCCATGAAATGAATCAAGAAGTTGATCAATTCAAACACCTATTATAGCCCAAATAATTAATTAATTGGGTCCTCTATTCATTTAAAAGTCTCCAATAAATGTGATATATAAAAAAATACTAGTATATAAGTGTGAAGATCAAAAATTCATTAGAAACTTTGAGATAATGGTCAAATTCATCATCCCACATTAAATATTATATTAATAATCTCATGATTTATGGCCATGTAAGTATATCCAAACTAACCATACATATATATATATATATATATATATATATATATATATATATATATATATATATATATTCAAGCTGTCTTTGATCTTTTAAGCTTGATCATGTGGTTTGAGGAACATCGGTCAAAGTCACCTAGGGATCCCACCCTGCCTAGAACATGCCCTAAGATGACTCTATTTTTTAGCATGTCTCCTCCCACTACCATATCCCACAACCAACAAGGATTTTTGACCCTAGCATATCCCACAACTACCTACGATTTTTTATAAGGTCAAGTGGTTGTGCAAGTAGATCTTGACTAAAATATTTAATATTTAATTTAAATAAAATAATTAAATCAAAAAGAAAATATCACATTAATATAAAATAAAAAAATTAAAACATTAAATCGATAAAAAATTATTAATATTGTTTCAATATAAATATTAAATAAATATACTTACATTACATACATAATATAACAATTTAATTTAAATCACTTATTGTAAATATAATATATCAATTCAATTTAAATCTTTGATACAGTTAAATAAATTTAAATATTTGTTTGTAATCACATGTTAAGAATAAATAAATATTATCATATTGGTTAATGTAAATGGGCAAATATGTGTTTTTCCAACAATTTTTTTTTAAATATGGTCAAAACCACTATAAGAACAACAATAATGAAATATTATCGTATTGTATTTAAATTTTATCGATTTCAAACATAAAATTAAACCCCAAAAAAAAAGAGCTAAATTTAAAGAAAGAGTTACAATAACAATTTAATTGCATCCCATGAATATATATATATATATATATATATATATATATATTCAAGTTTTCTTTGATCTTTTGAGCCTCACATGTGGTTTGAGACACATTGGTCAAAGCCACCCAGGGATCCCACACTGTCTCCTCCCTCTAACATATCTCAAAACCACCCATAATTTTTGACCCTAGCATATCCCACAACCACCCAGGATTTTTGATAAGGTCAAGTGGTTGTGCAAATAATCCTTGACTAAAATATTTAATATTTAATTTAAACCAAAAATCAAATTAAAAATATTTAATTTAAATCAAAAATTAAATTAAAAAAAAAATCACATTAATATAAAATAAAATATTAAAACATTAACTCAATAAAAAAAAATTAATATTGTTTCAATATAAGTATTAATTAAATATACTTACATTACATACATAATATAACAATTTAATTTAAATCGCTTATTGTAAATATAATATATCAATTTAATTTAAATCAGATATTTTTTAAATGAGTTTAAATAATATTTTTATATCACATATTAAGAGTAAATAAATATTATCTTATTGGTTAATGTAAATGGGTGATATATTAGCTCTGAAAATATTAGCTCTGAAAATATCTATTTTTCCAACATATTTTTTGTTAAATATGGTCAAAACCATTATAAGAACAACAATAATTAAATATTATCATATTATATTTAAATTTTATCAATTTCAAACATAAAATTAAGCCCCAAAAACAAAGAGCTAAATTTAAAGAAACAATTACAATAACAATTTAATTGCATCCCATGAATATATATATATATATATATATATATATATATATATATATATATATATTCAATTTGTCTTTGATCCCTTGAGCTTTACCTGTGGTTTGAGAAACATTGGTCAAAGTGAGTCAGTGATCCCACCTTGTTTCCTCCCCCTAGCATATCTCACAACCACCAAGGATTTTTGACCCTAGCAACCACCCAAGATTTTTGAACCTAGCATATCCCACAACCACCCAAAATTTTTGATAAGGTCAAATGGTTGTGCAAGTAAGCCTTGACTAAAATATTTAATATTTAATTTAAACCAAAAATCGAATTAAAAATATTTAATTTATATCTAGAATTAAATTAAAAGGAAAATATCACATTAATATAAAATAAAAATATTAAAACATTAAATTAAAAAAAAAATCTTTAATATTGTTTCAATATAAGTATTAATTAGATACTTATATTACATTTAATTTAAATCATTTATTTTAAATATAATATATCAATTTAATTTGAATCAGATATTATAAATACAATTAAAATATAAATAATATTTTTAAATCACATATTACCAATAAATAAATATTATCATATTGGATAATGTAAATGGGTGATATGTTTTCTCTGAAAATATTGTTTTCCCAACATATTTTGCTTAAACATGGTCAAAACCATTATAAGAACAACAATAATTAAATATTATCATATTATATTCTAATTTTATCGATTTCAAAAATAAAATTAAGCCCCAAAAAACAAAGAGCTAAATTTAAAGAAACAGTTACAATAACAATTAAATTGCATTCCATGTATATATATATATATATATATATATATATACACAAGTTGTCTTTCATCCTTTCAGCTTGAAGTGTGGTTTGAAAAACATAGGTCAAAGTCACCCAAAGATCACACCCTGTCTCCTCCCCCTAGCATATCCCACAACCACCCAGGATTTTTGATAAGGTCAAGTGGTTGTCAAAGTAGGCCTTGACTAAAATATTTAATATTTAAAAATCCTATTAACAATATTTAATTTAAATCCAATATTAAATTAAAAAGAAAATATCACATTAATATCAAATAAAAATATTAAAACATTAAATCAATAAAAAAAATCTTTAATATTTTTTCAATATAAGTATTAATTAAATACACTTACATTACATATATAATATAATAATTTAATTTAAATAATTTATTGTAAATTTAATATATCAATTTAATTTAAATAAGTATTGTAAATACAGTTAAATAAATTTAAATAATTTTTTTATTCACATATTACGAGTAAATAAATATTATCATATTGTTTAATGTAAATGGGTGATATATTTGTCGTGAAAATATTTGTTTTTCCAACATATTTTTTGTTAATTATGGTCAAAACCACTATAAGAACAACAATAATTAAATATTATCATATTATATTTAAATTTCATTGATTTCAAACATAAAATTAAGCCCTAAAAACAAAGAGCTAAATTTAAAGAGATAGTTACAGTAACAATATAATTGCATCACATGAATCAAGAAGTTAATCAACTCTTTAGAACACAAAACTAAATTAATAAATTAATTAAGTCCACTATTAATTTAAAGTACCCCAATAATGATAATATATCAAATTTTAATGGATTCCATTAATTCCATTAACCCCTTAAGTTCAATTTCATAGCCTAGCACCTTATAAATAGAGATAGAGCTTGACTTACTTTACTCACAACATCATCATGAAAGAGATGGAACCTCCATGTGTTGCTCCATTACCTGGCTTGAGACCCTAGGAAATTCCACAAGCGGACTCTTGTGTGGGAAATAATTTAACCTTCTTTGAGGAAAATATCTTTTCTCATGAAGGTTTTGATGTCGAGATGGAAGGGCTCCCCACACCTAGCTTGATTTGCATGGAACTTCCATAGGTTGACTTTCTTTCTATGGGAAATAATTTAATATTGTTTAAGGAAGATCAGTTTTCTGAAGAAGGTTTTGATGTCTTTTTGAGAGAGATGGAAGCGCTGCCCACACCTGGTTTGAGTTTCATGGAACTTCCACAGGGTTATGTGGGAAATAATTTAATCTTGTTTAAGGAAAACATGTTTCCTAAAGAAAGTTTAGATGTCTTCTTCAGGGTGATCCATGAAATGCCCACACCTAGTTTGAGTCCCATGGAACTTTCACAGGTGGAGTCTCTTTCTGTGGGAAATAATTTAATCTTGTTTGAGGAAGATCGATTTTCTAAAGAAGGTTTTGATGTCTTCTTGAAAGAGATCGAAGAGCTGCCCACACCTGGTTTGAGTCCCATGCAACTTCCACAAGAAGATTCTCATTCTCTGGGAAATAATTTAATCTTGCTTGAGGAAAATATGTTTCCTGAAGAAAGTTTAGATGCCTTCTTGAGGGTGATGGAAGAAATGCCCACACCTAGTTTGAGTCCCATGGAACTTTCACAGGCAGATTCTCCTTCTGTAGGAAATAATTTAATCTTGTCTGAAGAAAATATATTTTATGAAAAAAGTTTAGATACCTTCTTCAAGGTGATCGAAGAAATGCACACACCTGATTTGAGTCCCATGAAACTTCTACAAGGTGACTCTTATTCAGTGGGAAATCCCTTTTTTGAAGAAGGTTTAGGGGTCTTGGAAAAGGAGATGGAAGAGCTGCCACACATAGCTTGAGTCCCCTTGAACTTCCACACGTCTTAGAAAGTGAGATTGAAGAGCTGCCAGCACCTGGTTTGAGTCCTCTTGAACTTCTATAGGCTGACTTTGACTTTTCTTTTGTCGGAGATAATTTTTGGAGAGAGATAAAAGACTTGCAGAGGAAAGAAAAAGCGCATCTTTATGATATGGCTTACTGCTTGTTCGATGGCCATCTGCCACAGAAACTCTTATCCGAGCTCGCTGGTCCAATAGCTGATATTTCTGAAGAGGGGGAAGATGGGCATCATTTGAAAGCACCACTAAGTTTTCTTCAACTTAGGCTCAAGATGTAATAGTCCAGCCTCTTAGGCTCACTTTTAGAACTCCTTAAGTTGTGTTGTTTTGAATAAAGTTTTGATGTTATGTCATCAATTTGCCAAGAAAAAATTCAAAGAGTTTCTAACTCTTAATCCCACCGAATCAAGTTGTCAAAACATAGTTTATGTTCACCATTTGTTATTAATAATAACAAATTTATTTGGCATATTGATTTTTTAATCGTGTGGAATTTTAATTATTTACTAATAATAAAAATTTCATTTTCTATACTATTTCAAGTTCTGAATATTGTGATAATTATGGAAATGTTTGATTAATAATCATTTAGCTGATGTATACTTAGTATTAACAACGATATCTTGTTGAATATTTCTTAATATTTCTTTTAGGTTACTATAATATTAATATATGATTATATTTTTCAGTTAGGGAGAAGGCTTGAACCTGGAATTTCTTGTGACCAAAGTTCTCTCTCGGTAACAAGGTCATAGTTTATTAGCATGCCTTATGTGGGGTCTTAAAATATCTATGATATTTTATTAACATTGATTATCACAACTTAGATCATGAAATATTTAGCCAAATTTAACAAAAGATAATAAAATGTAATACCTAAACATCACTTATTTTTTTCCATTCAAAATTTATATTTGTTTTCAACTTAAAAATACAATTTATTTATCATTATTAATAAACTTTTATTATTTCAAGATTTAAATTTCTTGTTTAAAATTTTATTTATTTATTCTAAAAAGCTATTTGAAAAATTTATTCGAATACAATTATTATATTATAGTAATAACAAATTTTGTAACTATTGATTATAATTTATATATACCATTTTAATAAATCACATTATTAGTACTTTCATTTTAATATGAATAAACTTAAACTTAAACAAAAGTAAATTTTAGTGAGTAATATTTTCACTAGAGAGGAAAAACCCTAATTTTCTATTGATAAAAAATAGTCAAAATATATATTTTATAGATTCTCAAAAACAATACTTTAATATAATCATTTGTAAATTTAATTGCATCCCAAGAAATTGATTAAGTCAAATTCCATCATATATATATATATATATATATATATATATATAATTTAAAATACAATTTCCATTAAAAAAGAATAATTTAGAATGTGAAAACGTTTTGGAAAAGTAAAAGTAAAAATAATAAAAATATTATGTTATCTTATTTTAAATAATTGTAAATTTTAAATATGTATTAATGTTAAATTTAATAAAAAAAAACCTTCTATATTTTTATCATTATGTAAATATCAATTTTCATGAGAATTGTAGACCATTAAGTCATGGAAACACTTTGATACAGTGGTAAAATATATAGTTATATTTAGAGAGATTATTTTAATCTTCGCGACCTCTGCACACATAAGTTGATCAAGCTCATCTTGATATTTTGAGTTTTAAAGCTTGAGGTGGTTGGATGTAATGGTGGAAAGATAGAGTTTTTTCATTATTGTTCAAGGTTCAATTCCCATGAGATTTAACACTAAAACAATGATGACCCTTGATGTAGAGATTCAATGTGTAGTTGGGACAAGAGACACTATATTAAAAATGGTCATGTGATCTCACCATAGATAAGTGGAAAATATAATTAAAATGTAGTTGAGATATGCCAATAAATTTATTGATGGAAAATAGTGTTGAACAATGTATATCAACATGTTGTTAGGTTAGTTGTAAATTGATTAAAATATCTATTATATTTTATTAACACTGATTATCACAAATTCATGAAGAATTGTTTCACTAAATTTAAGCCAAAAACTATAAAAATATAGTAGTATTTATTCTTTAAAAAATTATATTTAATATTTAATTATATTTATATTTAATATTAAATAAATAAATGATGAAAAGTTATTTTAGATATAATTATTATTATACAAAATTGATAAAAATAAAAATAAAATAAACTATTTAAATATATGTAATAATTTTTATATACTATTTAAGTAAATCCCATTACTTTTTCTTTCCTATTAACTTGGTAGCATACAAAAATTTAAATCACATATTTTAAAATTAAATTAAATTACTATATAAAGTTAATTGCATACAATGAACTAAGAAATTGAATAAATCAAACTCCATCACTAATAAATTAACTTATTGGTCCACCATTCCATAACCATATTTAGTTTCACTCACACACACATATATATGTATATAGGCATTGTTAAGTTATAGATGAAATAGCTTTTTTAACCCGAATTCACTAAAATCTAGTGATGCAATTTCAGTCAAGAACGTAAATTTTTAATGCATCAATAGATTCAGCACCATAAAAAACCCATAGGGAACTATACTTATACATATTAAACAATTTAAATTCACGTTGCTTAAAATATTTTCATTAAAATTCACCAAAACAGATGTCATGAAAGAGTCGCTTTGTACATAAGTTAAACTACACTTCAAGATATGTTTTTGTTTAAGAATCATTTTTGAATGCATAAATGGATTCACCTAATCAACTTCAATATTGGTGGCCACATGCCTATTCCACTAAGACCCAACCATTAGCTCTTTATGTTTTTCATTTTCCTTAATTGTAACACAATTTACTAATTTTGGCAGTTTTTTCGGGTTGTGAACTTCCAGAGATTTTATGAGGGCCTCAACGATGCCTTTTTGTGAACTTCCAGAGATTTCAACTCGACGTTCATTGTGAGTAGTTGTAGTTTTAGTCCTTTGATATATCATTCTAACGAGGAATCATGTGCGCCAAACAGAGATAATATGACGAGGTTATGACCTTGGGAAGTTGGCTACCCAACTAACCCCAATGGGCCCCATAATCTCTTGGTGTTACATCTCCTCAGGTTAGGGTTTTTGGTTGTTTAAGGTTTTCTCTTATTGTTCTATAATACAAACTCCCTTGAGCCCCATTGAAACATAGTTCAGAGGCATGTAGCCACCACATCTCTTTGAGAGATAAGCTACCATCGGCTTAGCTAGTTTATGTCCATTATCTCTATAAGCATATTTCAGTTATTTGATATTAATGAAATACAGTTTTATTTTTGCTCCATATTTATGTTTATTTTTATTTCTGTATTTTTTTGTGTTCCTGCATAAACCTGGATTAGGGGTATCATAGCGGTGTGCTCTTACTCAATCATTCTTTGCATGTCCCCAATGAGGTTAGGGTATAAGGAGTTAGGGATCGATGTGGTTGAACATTTGCAAGATCATCCTCGCAAACCCTAATGTTTTCCCATGGGGGAAGAAAATAAATAGGAGGGAGCACGAGATCCTATTAAAATATTGCTCAAGGAGGCCCTCGAGAAACAAAGGAACACGATGATGGATAACTTCTCCCACATACTTCAACGACTAGCCACGAGCAATGCATCTCAATCGAGCAACCACTTTGGATGTCTCAGTCCTTTCAAGGTACAAGTCAACTTCAACATTCTTGTATTTAAGGGCCAGATAGATCGAGACACCGTAGATAGATAGTTGAATTTTTTCGAAGGGTATTTCTCGGCCCATGATTTCTCTCACTAAGAAAACATTGCTTTTGCACTCCCAAAGATGCTTCCCATATCAAAGACTTGTGTGAAACCTACTCTAAGAAAAAGGATGACAGGGAACCCTCTATGTTCTCGGCCACGGCCACTTGGAATTCATTTTGAGATGGCATCAAGGAACAAATTACCCCATGGCAATCAATGAGGAAAAGTACATCCAATGGGTCATGCTACGGTAGCAAAGGGATTAAGATGTGCATGAGGTGATGAACTTGTTCCATAGCATGTGCACAAAGTTGGGTATTAAATATTCAAAGAATAATGTGGTTCTCAAGTACCATAGTTTTTTTGCACATATACATTAAGGAGGAAATGGAGTTCCTTGACATTACCTAGCTTGGCACGACATATCGATATGCCGCTAAGATCGAGCAGAAATTTAAAAAGAAGAAGCGAGACTTTGGATCCATGAATGTGAAGTGAGGGGAAGACACCCTCAAACTTTAGAACAAGGGGAAAAGCCAAAGCGGGGTGACTCAGAAAAATACCACAAAACTAAAATAGGACACATGGAAGTGGTGTGAATTTCAAAACAACACCGCTCACAACACAAGCGACTGTCAGGCCAAATAGTCATTGGTGACCGAACTAAAGGCATTCAAATGAGATGCAGGTTTTTTTTTTTAGTCAAAACCAGACAAGGGGAATGGCAAAGGAAATCATATCAATTATGTGGAACCCAGTGCCATTTTTTCCACCACCAAGCTCTAGAGGGAGGATTCGAAGGATCGAGAGGAGGGGGAGAGCCTCTTGCATTCCATGATGTGGGTGAAGGGTTCTCCACTTCAATTTCTTGCCAATAGCGGAAGACAAAAGAGCATCACTTTAGAAAAGGTCGTGCATGAGCTCGGACTACCAAGCACAACACACCTATTGTTGTATACCATCAACTGGCTTTAGTAAGGAAGATATCTCTGTGTCAGCGAGTAGTGCCACCTTCCGTGCAACATCAAGCCCTTCACGGATGAGGTACTGTCTGATGTTTCTCCTATTGACATGTCTAATGTAGTATTAGTCCAACCATATTGGTGGAAGGGACATGATGTGTATGTGTCTAGGCCTCATTCTGTTATTATTACTTTGGGAAATAAGTTTTACACGATACGGGAGGTAGTACTGCCTTGTGCCATCTATTTTACTACTACAAAGAAATGCACTAAGATTATTTCAAAAACCAGGAAATTTGTTTTCATTACGATTGTTCACGAGGAAAGAAGAAAATTGTTGGTGCAGCCTCAAAATAGGGATCCCCTAAGCGACAACAAAAGATGAAAAAATGTGTGAAGGAATACAAGGACATTTAATTCTCACCCACAGGGGTTCCTCTATTCAAGCACTCAATTGACCTCATCCCACGAGCATCACTACCTAATGGATCGATAAATCAACGTTATATTATGGAGAATGACGAAATAAAGAGGAAGATCTAAGAGTTATTGCAGAAAGCACTCATCACGCCCAGCTCCTCACCTGTATTGTGTGAGTGTGATAAAAGAAACATATTTATTGAATGCATCCAACACGTCTACTAGCAGGTCCACGATATCTTGGAGAAATCCAATGCCAAGTACAAGCAACAACATCATCAACATTAGGTGTCACACAAGATCGAGGTGGGCGATAAATTTTGCTTTCATTTGCGGAAAAAGGCCTAAATCGAGGTCATCGAAAACTAATACTACTCTGATACGGGCCTGAAACCTATATCAAGGCTATGGGATACAATTCATATGAGCTCACCCTTCCCCCATTCCTTGGTTTAAACCTAGTGTTCAATGTGGATAGCCTTCGGCCATACTTTCCATCGTCACTAGACACATCTGACATTGCACAACAACTCACACCAACAAAGTTAAAACAACATTGCATGGAACAAACCACAACTCATCAGATCATGGATACATAGATCAAGAAGACCCAACAATAAAGGATCCAACTACATTGTGTTGTCAAAGTAGTCCAAATCCTTCACCACGTTAAGTGGCTCACGAGGGACCCAGTTGAGCATAAGTTTCCTCATATCATGGAGGAACTAAAAACAATGGGGACCATTGGTTCCTAAGAGGGGAGGAATGATCCAGGTGGATATTGGTGGCCACCCACCTATTCCACTTAGACCCCCACCATTGTTTGTTTTATTTTTTCAGTTTCTTTTATTGTAGCACAATTTACTATTTTTGGTAGTTTTTCGAGTCGTGAACTTCTGGAGCCGTTTCAAGGTCCTAAATGATGTTGTTTTGGAAAATCCCACTTTGGGAATGTGATATTTCAAATAAGCATTCACTACCAGTAGTTGTATTATTCATATAGATCTTTCTAACGAGGTATTATGTGTGTCAAACAGAGACAATACGACCAAGTTACGACCCCATGAAGTTGGTTGCCCATCTAACCCCAATAGGGCCCATAAACTCTTGGTGTTATATCTCCTTGGATTATGGTTTTGGTTGTTTACAGTTTTGTCTTATTTTTAAATAATAAAAAGGGCCTTCAGCCTCTTTGCAACATAGTTCATAGGTATGTATCTGCCACATCTATTCTAAGAGATAAGATACCATTGCGCTAGCTATTTTATGTCCATATGCCTGTAAGTATATTTCATCTATTTGATATTAATGAACTAAAATTTTATTTCTTCTGCATATCTGTGTATTTTTTTATTTCTGTAATTTATTGTGTTCCTTAATAAGCCTGGATCAGTGGAATCAGAGGAGTGTGGTCTTTCTCGATCCTTATTTGCATGTCCCCAACACGATCAAGGTATAAGGAGTTAGGGCTTGATGTCATTGAACCTTCGCAAGATCAACCTCATAAACCATGACGTCCTCCCATGGGGGAAGAAAATAAATATGATGGAGCAGTAGATCCTATAAAAATATTTCTCGAGGAGGCCCTTGAGAAACAAATGAACGTGATGATGGATAAATTTATCGAGATCCTTCAACAGTTGCCCACCAACGTCGCATATGCATCTAGCAACAACTCTAGAGGTGCCACTCCTTTCAAGGTACAAGTCAAGTTCGACATTGTTTTATTTGAAGGGTAGATAGCTGCATACATAATAGATATATGGTTGAATTTTCTCAAAGGGTATTTCTTGGTCCGTGATTTCTCCAACCGAGAGAATATTACTTTTTCACTTCTCAAAGGTGCCCTACATGTCAGGACTGCTGGTAAACCTACAGTGAGAAAAAGGCGATAGGGAACCCTCTATGTTCTCATTCGTAGCCGCTTGGAATTTCTTCAGAGATGGCATCAAGGAGAAATATTATCCCATGGGAAGCAATGAGGACAAGTACATCCAATGGAACACGCTACAAAAGTAAAGGGTTCAAGATGTGCACGAGTTGGAAAATTAGTTCCATACCCTATGCACAAAGTTGGCTGTTAGAGATCCGAAGAAACATTTCGTGCTCAAGTGCCATAGTTTTTTACACATAAACATTCAATATGAAAGGGAGTTCCTTAACATTACTTCGCTTGACACGAATATCAACATGCACAAATATCAAGAAAAAAAAATAAAAAGAAGAAGGGAAGCTTTGGATCTGTGAATTTGAATTGAGGGAAAGGCACCCATGAACTATAGAAAAAGGGTCATACTCAAAGAAAGGTGACCCATAATAAAACCATAAATCCATAAAAAGGACACGGGGAATTCATGTGAATTTCATAACAGCACTACTAACCACACCCCGTTTCAGCAGAAGGCGTGAAGTGGCTCAACCTACCGACCACAACACACCCACAATCATATACAATAAGGTGGCTTCATGAAGGAAGAGATCTATGCAAAAGCTAGTAGTGCCACATTCTGTGTAGCATCAAGACATTCACAGATGAGGTATTGTGTGATATTGCTCCTCTTGATGTGTCTCATGTATTATTAGGCCAACCATACTTGTGGAAGTGACATGTTTTATATGAGTCTCGGCCTCGTTCTATTATTATTACTTCAGTAAATAAGTTGTACAAGATACCAGAGGTAGTATCGGCATTTTCCATCTCTTTGAGTACTGCAAAGCAATTGTAATATTCTAAAATTAGCTTGCTACTAGATGGAGTATTAATTTTTTCTTTTGTCATATAGATAGATGAATAAGTGGGTACGGAGACCAATAAATCTCTTTATTAGCAATAAATCTACTCTTAATGTGAATAAGGATCATCTTAGTAGTTTGATAAAACATCGTGATGTGTGAATAGATGTTGGAGCATGTGGATGGGGTCATGTTTGACCAAATCAACAGCATTGGTATGGAGTTAGTGGATAATCAATGAGAGACAACACAGTGTTAATGGGAGGAAGTCTCCATGAGAGTAGTAGCTTTATTGAGTGTGGCCCAAGGTGAGAAGGCTCACAATGCATATAAGGAAGGGGAATGAAGCCATAGAAGGATGTTGTTTATTATTTTTATGTTTGTGGTCTCTATGACTTATTTCACTCTTCAGTTGTTTAGCGGAGTCTGCTGTGTTGTTTAACGCAAGTGTGTTCCCGAGCGGGAATCCAACCCTCATCCTCATGGGACTTCAAGTGCCCACGTAGGAGAGGCTATTGAGATGCATATCCACATTCCGGAATTCAATCCATCTTCAGTATTCACCTACAGTGCAGTTTATTCCAGAGTTGTGTTGTGTTGTAGGGCAGAAGCAGTGGAGGATTGTTAGGGCCATTTTCTGTGTTTTTTTTTTTCTTCAGTGGAGAGGTAGCCTTTCCATTGGGAGGCCAGCAAGAAGGTTCCTTGGGATTTATTTCATCATCTAGCACCAGGCCAAGCTATTACCACCAACTATAGCACAATTCCCTCTTAGACTTTGTTATTTTAGAGAGTAGTTGCAGTGCTAGTTTCAGTGCTTCATTTGGAGGGTTATATCTTAAGTGTAGGAATCAACCATTCACATGGAGGATATATTGGAGTAGATCCATACATGTTTATATCAGTTTCAACCATCTCCTTCCAGCTATTCAGTTGCACTGATTCTTCAACCCTAGGGTTGTGTTTCACTATTTGTATTTTGTGTGTTTCCATAAACCCTTTCTGGGTTGTCTTGGAAAAGTTTTTGGGAGCATAGACCTCCATCCTCAACAGAATTGGAGCCATAGATTAGGAGATACATTTAATTAAATTTTCCATTTGCAGTTATATTCACTCAAATTGCACTGTATTGGTTCCCTAGCATTCTGCTATGCATCAACATTTCATGTTTTGGCATATGTATTCATGGGAGGCTTGTTTGCGTTGATTATTTGAGTTGTGCCCATATTTATTGTGCTTATATGCTACCGATTTGCTTAATAAAATGGATCTATGTTTGCCACACATTTTGGTGTAATGATATTCACTATTATTTCCATTATATTGTTCTATATTGTTTCTTTTCCTATTTTGGGAAATTGCAGTGGTATCAGAGCATAATATTGGCTTAGCGTGTGTATTTCATCAAATATGCCATCAAAATAATAATAATAAGAAGAATATATCTAAAATGATGGAAGGAATGAGTTTTGGCTCATATATTTCCAGATCTATGAAGGACCTCTCCAAGGAGGTCAAGAAAATGAGAAGGGAGAGATGCAATTAGACCTCAAGAAGGTTTCAAGATGAGGAGGGTCCAAGCACTTCCTATGATTAGTAAAAGGAACCGGTATTGCATAGAGCTCCAAAGCAATCTACTATGTACACTTTCTTTGAAGAGGGAGGTGAAAGGCCTGGAGGTGGCAGAAACTTAGATCATGATTCTCTATGTGAATACCTTGCAGAGTATAAATCTCAATCAAGGCCTTTCAAGGGGAATATAACTTTCAAACAGTTCATTCAGATCAAAGAAGAGTGTAGACCTTGCAGCAATAGTAGGAGAAAAATACAGAATAGATTTCTATTGTCTACATTTGATGGGTCATCCATATGCATATAAAGAGATTGGATAAGGAAATTATATGATTTCTTCCTGCCAAATCTAGTAGAATAAAGAGAAGTTGTTGTGATTGAAGCACTGCACCTTGAGGGTGAAGCAAATGTTTGGTGGTTCAGTGATTTCAAAATGCAAGAGTAACTGCTTATGGAGATTTTACTCAAAGGCCGATCAAAAAGTTTGATAAGAGGAAACTGGAGGTAGTTTCTATTGAGACATTTCCTGACATAGCTGAGAAAGAACATAAGCCGCCAAGGGAATATGTCATCATTATAGTTCCAGAAGAAGAGAAACTTCCACCACCACTTGTTGGAGGAGTACTTGCACCAGGAGAAGGAACACTTGAATCTTCTCAAGATGGTCTTGATCTCTTGACATTGATATTCCCATGCACTATTCAGGAGATGCATGACGAGGAGGAGAATTATACCATCATTGGTGCAACAGTAGAGGATTATCCATCACCATCACCAGTACTTGGAGGAGTCATTACACCAGTGGGAGGAACCCTTGTAGCTATACAAGATTTTCCCAAGGATCAGCTTAACCAAGGTATGCAAACATGTCCACTTCCTATTATTTCAGGACATCATATGGACAGTTGTGGGTACATGCCATTAGGGTAATTGCATGACCTAGGGTGAAAGCACACTGCTGATTTGGAGAAGCAGACTATCACTGTGTGGAGTACTCTTGATTGGTTCTAGGAGGAGATATATAGTCATCCTAGTATCTCATTGTTGAGTTGCACACAACACTTTGGGCTGGAGTGTAGAATTTTGGAGAATAAAATGAGTATAATCCTAATCAATCCAATGCAGAATTGTATGTTCAGCATTGTGCATGATCATGAGACAGCAGATGCACCGTCATGGAGATTAAGAACACTGTCATTGAGTAGCAGTGATGAGTTGGGGGCCCAATTAATATTGGTAGAATCTAATGACCATTATACTTGTGTAGCATTGGATAGGAAAATCGTTGACGAGAGACATCTTATGATGGATAACATCTCCCATTATTATGATGGATCCTTCTTGATGAGCACTTCGCAACTAAATGAGAAGATTTTTCCTAGAACATATTTGTAACCTTATGGGTGAAACTTGGTCATTGATGTGTGGTCTTCATGTAGAGATCTCTAGGAGGTTGCACTTCAACATCACATGAAGTGCAAAGATAGTTATTAGATTTGGGAGGATGGTATTCTCCATTAGATGAATACCAATTTGGAGCATGACAAGAGACACCCACACTTGGATGGATGGGTGATGGATGATGATAATTTTAAAGTCTTGATCCAAACATTAAAAATTTAAAAATTTTCATTAAAAGTATTATATATATTATTACTTAGTTTCTAAATTACTTATTGTAAATGATATAGCATTTACAATTAAATGAATTTAAAAAATAATTATTTAATCACATATTATTGGTAATTAAATATTTTCATATTGTTCAGTTTGAAAGGTATTTTTTCAATGCACATTTTTTTTTGTAAGTTGAACTATATCTATTAAATCATACAAAGCAAAAAGTTATAGTTCTCTTCCTCTGGACTTGGAAAACCAATTCTAGAGTGAAGTATGAAATGTTTAAAATCAAAAATTGGACTGCCCTAGATGGGGAAACCAGTCCACCAGAAGAAAATAGAAAATGTTGCCTGTAATGGGAAACAAACAAACATATTAGACAAAATTGAACTGAACCCAGAGAACACAAAATTCCAAAACATTGACATAATATAAAAAGCTATTAAAAAGCTAGAGAGACCGAAGAGCACCCTGCACAGGAAACTAGAGATGACCTTCATTCTTCTTTCCAGAGTCAGGGTCTTCTTCCCTGAATGTGTAGACATAGAACGCGACATCATTCTCCTTTCTCAGCATGTGGTTTTTGGTCTGAGGCTATGGTGACATAGGAGAGTCGAGCTTCTTAGAGGAGACATGTGGCTTACTGTGTCCTCTCTCTTCTTTTCTGCATCACTATTTGAGCTATTGCCATCGCCGGAGCTTGTGTCGCTGTTGGTGCAGTGGATACTGCCAGAGGCACTGTGCAAAGGGAGGGCCTTCATTTTTTGGGGGATGAAGGCACGCTCAGTCAAAATGGTCGATTTGCGCAGACGTTTCTTGTTGCAGATGCTGGAGGATGCGAGAGGGGGTATAGGGAGTTGTACGGAAAGCTGAGCTAAAAGGTTGATGGGATCAAGCCTGCTCGCCTCCTCCTAGCCCACTCATAGATTCAATTCTCAGCCCATAGTATGTCTCAGAGGAGGTCTGGATGGGTGGTCATGACCTACAACTCTTCTGCATCTCATACGATGAAGCCTTGGCATAATTGTGAGAGGAGTAGAAGTGCAGGACTAGGAGGGTGGTCTTGATAGCATGGGAGAGGAGTTTCCACAAGAGAAAGCTGAGGGAATAGTGAGACCAGGCTGGGCACGGTAAAGAACTTGAGGCTGAAGGGATGAAAAATATACCTTCATTGAGAACACAAGCGAGGGTAGAATGGAGGTCGAATGGGCGGAGGAAGCTTTCTTAATAGCCATGGAGACAGAGATGAGAGCTCTTAATGCTCTGCGTCAAAATGAAGGTGGCAGATAGTGTAATTAAAACCACCTCGTATGAGAATTTAACCGAGGGCTGCCAACCATGTGCGGTAATGTGGGATGGCCAAGTGTCCATCCACATTGCGCCCACATGTCCCCTCTTCTTACTAGAATCCGGGGTTTAATGCACATTTTCAGTTAAATTGAGTCATACAGTTGTCAAGATGTGGAATTTTCGTTATTTTAGAGATTTGTTTTGATTCTTAAATTATTTTTAATATTAAAATTGTGATTGAAATATTAAAATTTTAAAATTTTGCAATAAAAAATGGAGTTGTTCTTGTGGATTTAAATATTGTGGTGAAATCTTGCTTTGTATTGTGAGTTGTGGAATTTAGATTATTTTAGATTTATTTTGGTAATTCTCAAATTTTTTTTAATATTAAAACCTTGATTGAAATATTAAAAATTTTGCAAAAAAATTGGAGTTGTTCATGTGGATTTAAATATTGTGGTGAAATCTTGATTTGCTTTATTTAAATTGGTTTCTTGACAACATATATGGATTCATCACTCTAAAAAAAAAGCTTTCCCACTTTAGAGTTAATCCAAGAGACTTGTGATGTTATAGAATCCTGTAGTATTCTAGACATATTACATGGAAGTTAAACATAAAAAACTTTCAAAAATTCCACTTGAACACAACTAGTCAAAAAAGTGCCACACTCTAATTAAAACATATCTTAGGAAAAATTTAGACCACCTTATAATATGGTGAATTTAGTTACATTAAAATAAGCTATATTATCCCATGTATGTATGGAATTTAAACAACATATTTTAAGGAAAAATATAGTGAAACAATTATAACAAAACTAATTAAATATTATCATATTATATGTAGAGTTCAGTAAGGCACAATAGCTAGGTCCAACAAAGACTTAAAGCACAAACATTGAACCTAAATTTAGGGAAACAATTACAATAACATTTCTATTGCATCCCATGAAATGAATCAAGAAGTTGATCAATTCAAACACTATTATAGCCCAAATAATTAATTAATTGGGTCCACTATTCATTTAAAAGTTTCCAATAAATGTGATATATAAAAAAATACTAGTATTTAAGTGTGAAGATCAGAAATTCATTAGATACTTTGAGATAACAGTCAAATGCATCATCTCACATTAAATATTATATTAATAATCTCATGATGTATGACCATGTAAGTATATCAAAACTAGCCATATATATATATATATATATATATATATATATATATATATATATATATATATATATATATATATATATATATATATATATATATATATTCAAGTTGTCTTTGATCCTTTAAGCTTGACCATGTGCTTTGAGGAACATCCGTCAAACTCACCTAGGAATCCCACAACTACCTAGGATTTTTGATAAGGTCAAGTGGTTGTGCAAGTAGATTTTAACTAAAATATTTAATATTTAAGTTAAATCAAAAATTTAATCAAAAAGAAAATATCACATTAATATAAAATAAAATTATTAGAACATTAAATCAATAAAAAAATATTTAATATTGTTTGAATATAACTATTAAATAAATATACTTACATTACATACATAATATAACAATTTAATTTAAATCACTTGCCGTAAATATAATATATCAATTTAATTTAAATATGGTATTGATACAGTTAAATAAATTTAAATATTTGTTTTTAATCACATGTTACTAGTGAATTAATATTATCATATTGGTTAATGTAAATGGGTGATATATTTGCCCTGAAAATATTAGTTTTTCCAACATTTTTTTTTAAATATGGTCAAAACAACTATAAGAACAACAATAATTAAATATTATCATATTGTATTTGAATTTTATCAATTTCATACATAAAATTAAACCCCGAAAACAAAGAGCTAAATTTAAAGAAACAGTTACAATAACAATTTAATTGCATCATATATATATATATATATATATATATATATATATATATATATTCAAGTTGTCCTTGATCCTTTGAGCTTGACATGTGGTTTGAGAAACATTGGTCAAAGCCACCCAGGAATCCCACACTGTCTCCTCCCTCTAGCATATCTCACAACCACCCATGATTTTTGACCCTAGCATATCCCACAACCACCCAGGATTTTTGATAAGGTCAAGTGGTTGTGCAAGTAAGCATTGACTAAAATATTTAATATTTAATTTAAACCAAAAATAAAATTAAAAACATTTAATTTAAATCAAAAATTAAATTAAAAAAAATATATCACATTAATATAAAAGAAAAATATTAAAACATTAAATCAATAAAAAAAAATCTTTAATATTGTTTCAATATAAGTATTAATTAAATATACTTACATTACATTCATAATATAAAAATTTAATTTAAATAACTTATTGTAAATATAATATATCAATTTAATTTAAATCAGATATTTTTTAAATAAGATTAAATAATATTTTTAAATCACATATTATGAGTAAATAAATATTATCTTATTGGTTAATGTAAATGGGTGATATATTCGCTTTGAAAATATCTGTTTTGCAACATATTTTTTGTTAAATATGGTCAAAACCATTATAAGAACAACAATAATTAAATTTTATCATATTATATTTAAATTTTATCAATTTCAAACATAAAATTAAGCCCCAAAAACAAAGAGCTAAATTTAAAGAAACAATTACAATAACAATTTAATTCCATCCCATGAATATATATATATATATATATATATATATATATATATATATATATATATATATATATATATATATATATATATATATATATATATATATATATATATTCAATTTGTTTTTGATCTTTTGAGATTCACCTGTTGTTTGAGAAACATTGGTCAAAGTGACTCAGGGATCTCACCGTGTTTCTTCCCCCTAGCATATCCCACAACCACCCAAAATTTTTGATAAGGTCAAATGGTTGTGCAAGTAAACCTTGAGTAAAATATTTAATATCTAATTTAAACCAAAAATCAAATTAAAAATATTTAATTTAAATCAAAAATTAAATTAAAAGGAAGATATCACATTAATATAAAAATAAAAATATTAAAACATTAAATAAAATAAAAAAGTTCTTTAGTATTGTTTCAATATAAGTATTAATTAAATATACTTACATTACATATATAATATAACACTTTAATTTAAATCACTTATTGTAAATATAATATATCAATTTAATTTAAATTAGATATTATAAATACAATTAAATAAATTTAAATAATATTTTTAAATCACATAATAACAGTGAATAAATATTATCATATTGGCTCATGTAAATGGGTGATAAATTTGCTCTGAAAATATCTGTTTTTCCAACATATTTTCATTAAACATGGTCAAAACCATTATAAGAATAACAATAATTAAATATTATTATATTATATTTTAATTTGATCATTTCAAACATAAAATTAAGCCCAAAAAACAAAAAGCTAAATTTAAAGAAATAGTTACAATAACAATTAAATTGCATTCCATGAATATATATATATATATATATATATATATATATATATATATATATATATTCAAGTTGTCTTTGATCCTTTGAACTTGAAGTGTGGTTTGAAAAACATAGGTTAAAGTCACCCAAAGATCATACCATGTCTCCTCCCCCTAGCATATCCCACAACCACCCAGGATTTTTGATAAGGTAAAGTGGTTGTCCAAGTAGGCCTTGACTAAAATATTTAATATTTAAAAATCATATTAACAATATTTAAATTAAATCCAAAATTAAATTAAAAAGAAAATATCACATTAATATGAAATAAAAATATTAAAACATTGAATCAGTAAAAAAAATCTTTAATATTGTTTCAATATAAGTATTAATTAAATACACTTACATTACATATATAATATAATAATTTAATTTAAATAAATATTGCAAATAAAGTTAAATAAATTTAAATAATTTTTTTTATTCATATATTAAGAGTAAATAAATATTATCATATTATTTAATGTAAATGAGTGATATATTTCTTGTGAAAATATATGTTTTTCCAACATATTTTTTTGTTAACTATAGTCAAAACCACTATAATAACAACAATAATTAAATATTATCATATTATATTTAAATTTGATTGATTTCAAACATAAAATTAAGTCCTAAAAACAAAGAGCTACATTTACAAAGACAGTTACAATAACAATTTAATTACATCACATGAATCAAGAAGTTAATCAACTCTTTAGAACACAAAACCCAATTAATAAATTAATTAAATCCACTATTAATTTAAACTACCCCAATAATCATAATATATCAAATTTTAATGGATTCCATTAATTCCATTAACCCCTTGAGTTCAATTTCATAGCCTAGCACCTTATAAAAAGAGATAGAACTTGAATTACTTTACTCACAACATCATCATGAAAGAGATGGAACCTCCATGTGTTGCTCCATTACCTAGCTTGAGAACCCAGGAAATTCCACAAGCGGACTCTTGTGTGGGAAATAATTTAACTTTCTTTGAGGAAAATCTATTTTCTCATGAAGGTTTTGATGTCGAGATGGAAGAGCTCCCCACACTTTGGCTTGAGTTTCATGGAACTTCCACACGTTGACTTAGAAAAACTTGAGTTTCATGGAACTTCCACACGTTGATTTTTTTTCTAAGGGAAATAATTTAATCTTGTTGGAGGAAGATTGGTTTTTTGAAGAAGGTTTTGATGTCTTTTTGAGAGAGATGGAAGAGCTGCCCACACCTAGTTTGAGTTCCATGGAACTTCCATTGGAAAATTCTCGTTATGTGGGAAATAATTTAATCTTGTTTAAGGAAAACAAGTTTGTTGAAAAAAGTTTGGATGCTTTCTTCAGGGTGATCGATGAAATTCCCACACCTAGTTTGAGTCCCATGGAACTTTCACAGGTGGAGTCTCTTTCTGTGGGAAATACTTTAATCTTGTTTGAGGAAGATCAGTTTTCTGAAGAAGGTTTTGATGTCTTCTTGAGAGAGATCAAAGAGCTGCTTACACCTGGTTTGAGTCCCATGCAACTTCCACAAGAATATTCTCATTCTGTGGGAAATATTTTAATATTGCTTGAGGAAAATATGTTTCCTGAAGAAAGTTTAGATGCCTTCTTGAGGGTGACGAAATAAATTCCCACACCTAGTTTGAGTCCCATGGAACTTTCACAGGCAGATTCTTCTTCTGTAGGAAATAATTTAATCTTGTCCGAAGAAGATATATTTTATGGAGAAAGTTTGGATTCCTTCTTCAGGGTGATGGAAGAAATTCCCACACCTGAGTTGAGTCCCATGAAACTTCTACAGGGTGACTCTTATTCCGTGGGAAATCCCTTTATTGAAAAAGGTTTAGGGGTCTTGGAAAGGGAGATGGAAGAGCTTCTCACACATAGCTTGAGTCTCCTTAAACTTCCACACGTCTTGGAGAGGGAGATTGAAGAGCTGCCGGCACCTGGTTTGAGTCCCTTGAACTTCTAGAGGCTGACTTTGACTTTTCTTTTGTGGGAGATAATTTTTCGAGAGAGATAAAAGACGTGCAAAGGGAAGAAAAAGCGCATCTTTATGATATGGCTTACTGCTTGTTCGATGGCCATCTGCCACAGAAACTCTTATTCGAGCTCGCTAGCCCAATAGCTGAGATTTCCGAAGAGGGGGAAGATAGCCGTCAGACAGCACAGTGCCCGATTCTTATTCAACTGGAGCCTTATTTGAAACCACCACTAAGTTTTCTTCAAATTAGCTCACGATGTAATAGTCCAGCCTCTTAGGCTCACTTTTAGAACTCCTTAAGTTTTTTTGTTTTGAATAATGTTTTTATGTTATGTCATCAATATGCCAAGAAAAAATTCGAAAAGTTTCTAACTCTTCATCCCACCGAATCAAGTTGTCAAACCATAGTTTGAATTGAATTTAAATGTATGTTATGAATAAGTTTACGTTCACCCTTTGTTTCATATATATCTATATATATATATATATATATATATATATATATATATATGCATTGTTAAGTTATATATGAAATAGTTTTTTAAATTGGAATTCACTAAAATGTAGTGATGCAATTTCAATCCGGAACGTAATTTTTTTTGTAATTTGAAATATATTTTTTAATGCATAAATTGATTCAGCACCATAAAAAATCCATAGGGAACTGTACTTATACATATTAAACAATTTAAACTCAAGTTGCTTAAAATATTTTCATTAAAATTCACCCAAAAAAATGTCATGAAAGAATCAATTTGTACATAAGTTAAACTACACTTCAAGATATGTTTTTGTTTAAGATACATTTTTGAATGCCTAAATGGATTCACCTAATCTAGTTTGATATTGGTGGCCACCTGCCTATTCCACTATGACCCAACCATTACTTCTTCTTCTTTCCGTTTTTTAGTTTCCTTAATTTAACACAATTTACTAATTTTGGCATTTTTCCGGGTTGCGAACTTCCATAGATTTTATGAGGCCGTGAACAATGCTTTTTTGGAAATCACATCTCACAAAAATAAGATTTCAACTTGACGTTCATTGTGAGTAGTTGTAGATGTAGTCCTTTGATATATCATTCTAACGAGGAATGATGCACCCCAAACAGAGATAATATGACGAAGTTACGACATTGGGAAGTTGGCTACCCAACTAACCCTAATGGGCCCCATAAGCTCTTGGTGTTACATATCTTCGGGTTAGGGTTTTGGTTGTTTAAGGTTTTCTCTTATTGTTCTATAATACAAATTCCCTTGAGCCCCATTGAAACATAGTTTAGAGGCATGTAGCCACCACATCTCTTTGAGAGATAATCTACCATCAGCTTAGCTAGTTTATGTCAATTTTCTCTGTAAGCATATTTCAATTATTTGATATTAATAAAATACACTTTTATTTCTGCTCCATATTTATGTTTATGTTTATTTCTGTATTTTTTGTGTACCTGTGTAAACCTGGATCACAGGTATCATAGCTGTGTGCTCTTTCTCAATCCTTCTTTGAATGTCCCCAATGAGGTCAGAGTATAAGGAGTTAGGGCTCGATGTGGTTGAACATTTGCAATATCATCCTCGCAAACCCTGACTTTTGCCCATGGGGGAAGAAAATAAATATGAGGGAGCACGAGATCCTATTAAAATATTGCTTGAGGAGGCCTTCTAGAATCAAAGGAACACGATGATGGATAAATTTTCCCACATCCTTCAACGACTACCCATGAGCAGTGCATCTCAATCGAGCAACCACTTTGGATGTCTCAGTCCTTTCAACGTACAAGTAAACTTCGAAATTCTTGTATTTGAGGGCTAGATAGATCAAGACACCATAGATAGATAGTTGAATTTGTTCAAAGCGTATTTCTCAGCCCATGATTTCTCTCACTAAGAAAATATTACTTTTGCACTCCCAAAGATGTTGCCCATATCAAAGACTCGTGCGAAACCTACTCTAAGCAAAAAGATGACATGTAACCCTCTATGTTCTCAGCCATAGCCACTTGGAATTCATTTCGAGACGACATCAAATAACAAATTATCCCATGGGGATCAATGAGGACAAGTACATCCAATGGGTCATGCTGCGGTAGCAAAGGGATCAACATGTGCATGAGGTGATGAATTTGTTCCATAGCATGCGCACAAAGTTGGGTATTAAATATACAAAGAATAATATGGTGCTCAAGTACTATATCTTTTTGCACATATACATTAAAGAGGAAATGGAGTTCCTTGACATTACCTAGCTTGGCACGACATATCAATATGCCGCTAAGATCGAGCATAAATTTAAAAAGAAGAAGCGACACTTTGGATCCACGAATGTGAAGTGAGGGGAAGGCACCCTCAAACTGTAGAACAAGGGGCAAAGCCAAAGTGGGGTGACTCAGAACAATACCACAACTGATCAGATCATGGATACACGGATCAAGAACACCCAACAATAAAATGTTAGATGATCAAAAATAAATTTTATCATAGGTTATAATTTTTTAATAAAATAATTATTAATTTAAGATATTAAATTAATAATTATTATTCTAGAATATTTAATAAATCTTTGAGATATTTAGAAATAGAAATTTGTTATTAAAAATTAGGACTCTAGAAAAGAGTTGTTTCCTAGGCTCTAAG
>JAXQQM020083815.1:0-21015 GCA_034641835.2 Pinus albicaulis
TGTGTGAGTCCAAGAAGAGAGTTGTAATACAAATCCTGCAAAGTATACATGGGAGCACTTGGGTTGAATCAACTCTCTAAAATTTTGGCAAAAAGAGGTGGTTTAAGGATGACCACCAACATTGGAACGCAATACTTGTTGTGCCCATCCAGTGGATATTGGTGGCCACCCACCTATTCCACTTGGCCCACCATTGTCTCTTTCAGTTTTTCGCTGCATAACTTACTATTTTTAGCGCTTTTCGGTCCCGATCCTCCTGTGAGTCGTTTTTTGAGGCCCCAAACGATGTTTTGGCATTGACACTAGCGAATTTGATAATCAAATTCTACCAAAGTTGTGTTCTCAAATGAGTTTTCAATGATGTATCATGTGCGCCAAACGCAGATAGTAATGCCAAAGTTAGTCCCCGGGAAGTTGTTACGTCCCTGGGAAGTTGAAACACCAATTTACCCAAACGGGGCCCATAGTTTTGGCGCTTCATCTCCTAGGGTTAGTTTTTTGGGATGTTTAGGGTTCTCCATTGTTTCTCAATAATAAATAGGCCGTTGAACCTCATTGTAACTCAGTTCACAGGCCTGTAGCCGCCACATCTCTTCTCAGAGATAGCTACCAGTGCCCTAGCTAGTTTTATTTCCATTCTGTCTGTAAGCAAATTTCAGTTCTTTGATATTAATGAAATGAAGTGTTATTTCCGCTGTATCTCTGTATTTATGGTTATGTGTTTATTCTGTTGCGTTCCTGCATAAATCCGGATCAGTGGTATCAGAGCGGTCTGCTTTTTCTCGATCCTTCTTTGCATGTCCCCAACGAGGTCGGGGTATAAGGAGCTAGGGCTTGATCTGGTGGAACCTTTGCAAGATCAGCCTCGCAAACCTCGACGGACGCCCATGGGGGACGCAAAGAAAGATGAGGGAGCAGGAGATCCTATCAAAATATTGCTCGAGGAGGCCTTCGAAAAACAAAGGAACGCGATGATGGATAGCTTTGCTCAGATCCTTCAACGGCTGCCCACCGGCGGCGCATCTGCATCCAGTAGCCACTCTGGAGTTGCGACTCCCTTTAAGGTACAAGTAAATTTTGACATTCCCATATTTGAGGGTAAAATAGACGCAGATGCCGTAGATAGATGGTTGAATCTATTAGAAGGATATTTCTCTGCTCATGACTTTTCAGACCGGGAGAAGATTATTTTTGCACTCCTCAAAGCTACCCCCCATGTTAAGGACTGGTGGGAAACCTACTGTGAGAACAAGGACCAGACAGAACCCTCTCTGTTCTCGGCCGTACCAACTTGGAATTCTTTCCGAGACGCCGTCAAGGAATAGTACTATCCCGTGGGGAGATATGAGGACAAGTACATACAATGGACCACGCTGCGACAACAAAGGGATCAAGATGTGCACGAGCTGACGAATCTGTTCCATACCCTGCGCACAAAGTTGGGTATCAAAGATTCAGAGAAACATTTGGTGCTAAAGTATCGCAACTGTCTGCACAGATACATTCAGGAGGAAATGGAGTTCCTCGACATCTCCTCGTTTGGTACGACATACCGGTATGCTGCCAAGATTGAGCAGAAATTCAAACAGAAGAAGCGAGACTTTGGATCTGCGAATCAAAAGCAAGGGAAAGGTGCTTCCAAACCGTAGAACAAAGGACAGAGCCAAGGCATGGCGGCTAAAGACAACCCGTCAAAGCCACAAGAAAAGAACAACACCGTAAAGCCAAAGAAGGACACGGGAAAGTGGTGTGAGTTCCATAAGAGCTCCACTCACAACACAAGTGAGTGTCTGGCCAAGCAGTCGCTAGTGGCCGAGATGAGGGCTTCTGAGTCAGATGCATGCTCCGACTCCGAATCAGAACCTGAAAAGGGGAATGAAAAAGGGAAACATATTATTGATGCGGAGCCCAACGCCACTGTTGCCACTACAAAGGTCTAGAAGGAGGAACCGGAAGATCCAGAGGAGGAGGAACGTCTCTTCCACTCCCAGATGTGGGTAAAGGGCTCCCCTGTACAGTTCATTGTCGACAATGGGAGCCAAAAGAACCTCATTTCAGCAGACGCCGTGAAGCGGTTGGGCTTGCCGACCACAGCTCACCCACATCCATACACCATCGGTTGGCTTCACCAAGGACGAGATCTCCGCGTCAGCCAGCAGTGCCGCCTTCCCTATAGCATCAAGCCCTTCACGGATGAGGTATTATGTGACGTTGCTCCTATTGATGTTTCTGATGTATTATTAGGACAACCATACTTGTGGAAGCGTCATGCCGTGTATGAGTCTCGACCTCGGGCTGTTATTATTACTTTGGGAAATAAGTTGTACAGATAAATCAGCACCACCTTCTATGCTATCTCTTCAAGTTACCGCAAACAATGCACGAGCCCATTTCCTCCAAACCAGGAAATTCGTTTTCCTGATGATCCGCCCCCAGGGCAAGAAGAAGACTGTGGCCACGACCTTCAGACAGGGCCCCTCTGCACGACAACAACAAATGGATAAGGTCGTGGAGGAGTACGGGGACATCTTCACTTCACCCACAGGGGTTCCTCTGCACTGCCAGGTCAAGCACCCGATTGATCTGACCCCAGGTGCGCCACTACCCAATGGACCGATCTATCGACGCTCTGGTCTGGAAAATGATGAAATCAAGAGGCAGATTCAGGAGCTGTTGCAGAAAGGTCACATCAGACCAAGTTCATCGCCCTGTGGGAGCCCGATCGTGTTAGTACAGAAGAAGGATGGGACGTGGAGACTCTGTATTGACTATCGGGCGCTGAACAAGATCACTGTCCGGAATAGATACCCAATCCCACGGATTGATGACCTTCTGGACCAACTCAAAGGTGCAAAATATTTCAGCAAGATCGACCTGAAGTCTGGGTATCACCAGGTACCAATTGAACCCTCCGATGTGTGGAAGACTGCCTCCAAAGCCAAGGAAGGCCTTTTCGAATGGCTGGTCATGCCTTTCGGGTTGACGAATGCTCCCGCCACCTTCATGAGGATGATGGATGACATCTTGCGGCCATTCACCAACTCATTGGTAGTGGTGTACTTGGATGACATTCTGATCTTCAGCCAGACTTGGGAAGAGCACCTTCACCACATCCGACAAGTCCTCCAAACACTGCGGCAACACAAGTTGTGTGCCAATTTGGAGAAGTGCACTTTTGGCATGACCCAGGTTCAATATCTGCGATATATTATTGATGAAAGGGGGTGGGTTGGGCTTAAGTTATCATAAAACTTACCGTAATAATTTTTTTTTTATCATAACCGAAATTACAACCAGAAATAAATAATGATATTATATGACAAGGCCTTATCAGTTGCTCTGCTAGCATCGTTCTTTGGGTTCTCGTGTTTCGGTACTATATAGTGGAGGTTGTTTTATCAACATGATTATAATTGATTGAGAAAGCAGTGGATTATATATGTCTTTAATTCTTTTTTATTAGTTTGTTTTTCATAATGATTACATTATATGCAAATCTCCATACTATTAAATCACAAAAATTATAGTTATCCCTTTCCATTCAAATACGCGATTCGCAACCATTGGAAATGGGTTTCTCCATTCGATTAGTCCGGCTGGCCTAGCTGCCCAACACCTGGCAGCCTATCCTCCGTCTATCTGGAATGATCTCACGACGCTCGTGCCCAGGGTTAGTGATGACCTTTGGCGCTTTAACCGTTCCAGACTCATTGTTACGCTTACCGCCGAGAGCTCTGGAGGCGGTGTGGCTCTTCCAGGGTTTCACCACAGGGCTTCTAGTCTCACCATGACGACGGTGGTAACGTGGCTGCCGGAGGGCTTGCCTCTCGACTCAGGTAATTACAGTTTCCGGCAGTTCTTTAATTTTCGCAATTACACGATACAGGGTTTGAGTTTTCTTTGTGTAAAATGAATGGAGGATTCTGGTTAACATTCCATAGCTTACGCCTTTGCTCCCTGAAGCTTAAGGAACTTCTGACCGGGTTTACACAAAGGCTCTTACATTCGTTACGATTTTTGTTTGAGATTTGACAGTGGAGGTGAGATGCTACAGATTTTCCCAGGTTCGAGAACGACAGGTATTTTCCTTCTGAGAGTTTGCCTTTCATTTCCGGGGTTATTTCCTTCTTTTACTATAGCACCGTTAGTAATTTTATTTGCCTCTGAAGTTTTCTCCCTTATGTCTAATGGGGTTTCCTTCTATGGCAGGTATCGCCCATTCTTCCTGCTCCAGCTCGGAGTTCCATATTTTTCCAGGCTTGCTCGCGGAATGAGGGTTTAACTCCTGCCTACATTTCACAGGTACTCTGATGCCGACAGAATCTGTGCACTTGACATTGTTTTGGCGGAATGGCCAGATGATAATTCTGTTACTGTCTAGATCAGGGTTAAGCAATTTTGATAACTTGATATGATTTGGTTCAAGCCGTGTAGGCTAGGTTCATAACCAGGTTTTTGATGACATTTGCGGCCTCAAGCCAACAGATTGTATATTATTTAGACTACTCCTATGTGGAGTTCGCTTTGACATATACTGTAAATTTTATTCTACGGTTACTAACTGGACTGCTTCTCTCTATTATTTAAACCACTCGCACTCATCGTGTTTATGCTTCTAGACTTATGATTATACCAGTTGCAGTGGTAGTGCGACATTCTCATTCAAGTTTTGTTTTCTTTTTGTATAACATGTATAGCGTCGTGAGGCTATTTACAGTGTCTACATGATTGTACACATTATGCGCATGTACAATTCAAAGCATCCACGCACATGGGACGAGAGCCTCCCCTATGTACAACATAGTTATAATCGGGCTCTCCACAGTTCAATCGTCCATAGCCCCTTTCAGGTGGGCTTGGGATTCCAGCCACTATGTCCCATTGACGTAGCCATGCCATTTGCAGTTGCTCAGGTCAATTCAGCTCATGTCCAGTCTAAAGTTGACAAAGCAAGTAGCTTCATTGAGCGCATTCAACACATCCGCCAACAGGTTCATGATATATTGGACAGAGCCAATGCCAAGTACAAGCAACGCCATGATCAACACCGGGTGCCACACAACTTCCAGGTGGGTGACAAAGTATGGCTACATCTGCAGAAGGAGCGCCTCACTGGACCCCACCGCAAGCTTCGCCCGCTCCGATACGGGCCGTACACCATCACCAAGGCTGTAGGGAACAATGCCTTCGAGCTCAGTATTCCACCATTCCTTGGTCTGCACCCAATCTTCAATGTGGATCGCCTTCGTCCTTACTTCCCACCTCTACTGGACACCTCGGACATTGCAGAACAACTCACACCAACAGAGTTAAATCCAGACTGCATGGAACAGGCCACCACAGATTGTATCATGGACATGCAGGTCAAGAACACTCGCCAACAGAAGATCCAATTATATCGGGTTGTCAAAGCTGGCCAACTCCTGCACCAAGGAAAGTGGTTCACCAGGGACCAAGTTCAGCAGAAATTTCCTCATCTTATGGAGGAACTTAACGCAATGGGGACCATTGCTTCCTAAGGGGGGAGGAATGATCCAGGTGGATATTGGTGGCCACCCACCTATTCCACTTGGCCCCCCACCATTGTCTCTTTCAGTTTTTCAGTTTCGGCATAACTTACTATTTTAAGTTTTAGGTCTATGGTTTAAGACAGTTTTTGGACTCTAAGCAAATGTTTTGCGAAGTATCGAAGCACTACTTAATTTGATTATAATTCATCCCACGGCTTATAGTCCTCGGATAGAGCTTTCTAATGATGTATCATGTGCGTCAAACGGAGATAGTATGTCAAAGTTACGTCCCTGGGAAGTTGAAACACCAATTTACCCAAACGGGGCCCATAGTTTTGGCGCTTCATCTCCTAGGGTTAGGTTTTGGGATGTTTAGGGTTTTCCATTGTTTCTCAATAATAAATAGGCCCTCGAGCCTCATTGTAACGTAGTTCAGAGGCCTGTAGCCGCCACATCTCTTCTCAGAGATAGCTACCAGTGCCCTAGCTAGTTTTATTTCCATTCTGTCTGTAAGCAAATTTCAGTTCTTTGATATTAATTAAATGAAGTGTTATTTCCGCGGAATCTCTATATTTATGGTTATATGTTTTGTCTGACTAGTTCACACATAAATCAAATCAGAAGTTCCGAAACTCTTCCAAAAGTAACAAAGAAGTGAAAGCTTCTTCTGAAAGGAATTGTCCTCATGAAAGGGGGAGCCTTCAACCTTTAATAAAGGAGTCTACAACTGTGATGGTTTAAGGATGATAAGCTCTTGGAGATACTTGAAGAATTTCATAAAGGAACTCTTTGTAAAACTAACAGAAGTTGAAGGCTGCAGCAGAGTGTCCCTCATATATGAAAGGGAGACCTTCAACCTAAAAGAAGGGAGGTCTACAACCTGTGATGGTTTAAGGCTGTCCACCAAGCAAAGGCATTCTCATGGGCATCCGTGTCTTTGGCTACAACTCTGAATCTGGAATGGCGAATTGTGGCTCAGGCTCGCTTGAACTGCTGTGTCTCTGGCTACAACTCTGAACATGGAATGAAAGATTGTGGCTCAGGCTCGCTTGATCTGGTGTCAAAGCTTGTAGATGACCACCATTTTCCCCCCTGTCAGGGACAAGGTGAGATGATGGTGAAAACTCAACTGCAAGTTTGCTCAATATTCTAGAACATGTTCTGACATGCAACTTAAACATCTTCTTGGCTGCTGATGCCCATTGCCAAGAAGCGATCCATCCAAGATGATCTTTGTTCTTGGGAGGCTTATTTACAGCATCATGCCGAAGAACGGGTTTCGATACGGTGCTTGCATGAATTAGAAGACTCATGATGATCTCATATAGCCAACTCGATCTGGTGTTTCCATTTTCAATTTTTTGTTGCTGTGGAAGAGGAGCTGGATCTGGAACAGCTGCAGGTGAACTGTCATACAGGAATCCGGCACTCTGAAATATAATGGGCTTGGTGTAGTCAGATATTATAAAGGATACATGTCCTCCTCAAGACTGATTCTGTCTTATTGGACAGCTCTTTACAGTACGATGATGAGCTTGAGGAAATGCAGGTTGAAGCTATTGCATACATGTAAATCTGCTCTAGTACAAGGAGCTGAATGGGAATCAAACAAATTTATTAGACTAACAACGTTGGGAGTCTTCACAATAGTTACAGCAGAAAGCAGTTGAATGATGACTCTGAGAATTATGATGTTCATTTGCAAAAACTCAATCTTCTCATGTGCATCCTGCAAAAAACTTTGAATATTACAAAGAGCATTCGTTCTCATTTTTATCATATCATCAACATTGGAATGAATGAGGTTATTCAACAACTCTAATGCCTCATTGATTTTAGCCATTTTCAACAACTTAGGCTCAAAAAATAAAGGGTGTCGGCTTCAACCGATAATGCACTCGTTTACAATGTGTTTCAACTTTCTTTCAAGAAATACAAATGACTTCAAAGAACTTTTAGCTATGGAAATCTCAAAGTACAAAATGTGCTCCTCAAATTATGGAGGACATCAAGGTATAGACTTGGATGTCTAACTGGAAAGAAACACTGACTTACATCAACAACTCAAATTTACTGATTGCAATTATGAAGAAGAAATATCCACTCACAATACAATGTCAATGCAATACAATATTTCTGCAAAAATATTTTGTAAATGTGCAGCAAAAACTACTATGCAAGAGGCCTTTAAGGCGGTTGATTTTTTTTTTCAAAGAGTTGTTTTGCATCAATAACAACTCAACTCAACTCAAAAAAAGGGGGAGATATTCACAAGCTTGGATGCTTGACCTTGATGTACTGCTGCAGAAATAATATCAAGAGAAACTCCAAAAATTCAGAAACTTTGTGTCCAAATAATGAGAGAATGCCACTGCTGTTTTGAAAGTGATGACCAATTTACAACTTGTCTTCACATTGTCAAACTGTTTTAGAAAATCACCCTTCAAATCACAATGCAAATTTCAATTTTCTCTATGTATTCAGTCCATCTGCTTCATATGCCATTTCCTCTCTTCCTCTCTCTCTGGTTTTTTTTTTTTTTTTAATTAAAAAAAATAAAAAATAAAAACGCTGAAATTTAAAATTGCGAGGGAGGAGATTTTCACTTGTAAGAAATAATAAAAAAAAGGTTGAAATTTTGAGAGAAATAAAATTTAAAGTGAGCAGGCCGAATGGCCGAGTTTGAAGGGGAGGAGGGGTTGTTGTGAGGGATTGTTGTAGGGAGGGTTCGATTATGGGAGAGGGGGTAGGGGATAGGGGAGTGTAGGTTGGAGGGCCAAGTGATAAGGGTGGGGATCTGTGAGGAGGGGTCTGTAAGGCCGAGGGCCGAAAGCCGTTGAATGGGGAGGGGCGTAGTATAGGCGTAGGGGGTAAGGCATAGTGTAGGCGTAGTGGGCCGGTTGGGTGGGCCGCAAGTTGCAGGCGTGGGAGGGAGCTCAAGTGAGGGGGGAGAGTAATGGGTAGCAGATTTAGGCAGCGGGGGTTAGGTGTGTAGGGAGGACGTCGTGGATAAGGGGAGCGGGGTAGGGAGCCATGGGTCGGGTAGAGCAACTAGGGGAAGGGGCCACAGGGTAGACAGGGTTTGGAGGGGCAGTGTAGCAACTCAGGTCGTGCGCAGGTTAGAGGGTAGGGGGTAGAGCAGGGTATGGGGACAGGTAGAAAGGTCGGGTGAGTGCGAGGGGATGTGAGGTGAGGAGGGGTCGGACTGAGTGTAGGGAAGGGGATGTAAGGTTTGTTGTGGGGAAGAGCGATAATGGGAGGGGGTCGAATCTGGGAAAGAGCGTCATGAGGGAGTTTGGGGAGGGTAGAAGTGTGAGGTCGTAAGGCGTGAGGCCTTGGGGTTGAGGAGTGAGGGTGCTGGGGGAGTGATGTGCATAGCGTAGGGAGTGGGGTTTACAAGTCGAGTTGCAGGGGAATGGAGGCCGAAAGGCCTAAAATTTTTATTTTTTATTTTTTATTTATTTATTTATTTATTTAATAAAAAAATTACAGCATAGAGTAGAAGGATTTCACTGATATACAATAGAGAAGTATGATTTTCAAAAACTTTTCAGCAGAATAATTTTCAGAAATTGCAGAAAAACCCAGAAATTTTTCTAGTGGCCTAGCAGCAGAGAATATTTTCCAGTAGCAGAAAATGCAGAAATGAGGGCAGCAATAGAATTTTTTATTCCAGGAAATGCACGAAATTTCAGCAGAAAAAAACCAGAGTTTGCAGAAATTTTTCAGATGAAAAGACTCAAATTTTTTTAATAAAAACCCCAGAATTCTGCTTTAAACAATATTCCAGCATCTCTCTGACACAGAAATTAAATCAGAAATTGCAGAATAATGTGCAATGAGAAAACCTACAGAATGCCCCCCAAATGCTTCTCTTCTTCAAGAAAAAATTTCTAAATTCTTCTTCTTCTCAATGCAAATTTCTGAATGCTGCAGAAAGATTGATGAATGCGGCAAAAAAGACTGCTGCAAAGAATCTCTGAGTGCTGCAACAATTATCAGAATTTTTGCAGATATGCACAAGCCATAAACACAAATGGCTCACTCAGTGTTGAGCTGGTTATGAACGTATCAGCTCTGATACCATGTTAAACACACACATGGTGTGAGAGAAAGATAAACACACACACAACAAGAAACTCAACACACAATGAAGGATACGCGTGCAGCTCTATTATTTTTCCATTATACATGATGTACATTTATAGTACAATGGTGTGACTCTTGGTTTCACATTCCAAGGTCACTTGGACTCCATTGTGACTTTTCACATTGTTCCATGGCATTCTTCAAACCATCTATCTTAGCTTCCACGCCTTTCATCAATCCATCCATGTGATTCTTCAAACCATCCTTCTTAGCTTCCATTTCATTTTGTGTTACTCTTTGCGAGAGAAAAATTTGTTGCACTTGGTCTCGTAATATTTATATATCATGTTGCACTTCTTCCTCTTGATGAGTCATAGTAGAGCCTTTTAACGACTTAATGGGTGTGGAATTATTTTTTGGGGGAATTTTAGAACTGAATACTGATATCTATGCTTCAATATTTCCTTGGAATCACTTCAAACTTATTTTTCAAACAACACTTATCCAATTTTAAAAAACAAATACACACTTTTTTCTCTCTTTTGAGGAGCTCGATATTGAAACTGATGTATCTCTGTAATTTTGGATCTGCAAGTTTTGATCTTCGGTCCCATAGCAACCCTTTATATCTTCTTTCCAATGCCATATGTCATACCTAATTTATACTTCAAGGTAAAGTTATTCCCTATCTCCCACAATGACCTAATTATGGACTAGTTCAGTAGAAAAAACTTGTACGACATGCCATGTGTCCCTCTTTCGATATTCGGCTCTTAAATTGATACACACAAAACTAAATTATGTTTAATTTCAGCCACTTTTTACATAATTCCAATCCGATGTCTGCAATGAAAGTTATGGTGATTTTCCCTAGGCTACCTGTTTGAGATGATATTATGTAGCTTGTAAAAACCCTAATTTCCTCATATCATATCTCCTAAAATATAGTGAAACAAGATCTGAAATTTTAACTTGAAGTTCCTTGGAATTTTGGCTCAAATGGGTTTTTTTCAACTTCTGAAAATTCGTCGAAACAAATTTATAGCGAAAATTCCAAGATGATATGTTTGCAGCAGCGAAACCCTAGAATCCAAAGCTTTGATACCAAATGTTATGAAACCAGCTCAAAAATAGAATAAAATATAGATAAAATACTTAGAAATCAGCATGTTTTAGGGGAAAACCTATTTGACAATACATAAATGAATTATTCTTGGATGATACAAATGAAAAAACTTCCTTTCTATATATAGGAGTCCAAGGGGTCACAATATAATCCTAGCTGACATAACAATAACAATTTAAGGGCAGAACAATAACAATAGTGGGCTTCTATGGGGCACAATAATAATAATATGTGGACTACATGGGCACAAAAATAACAATAAGGGGGATACACTAACAATAAAAATAAGGGGATATACTAGTATTATAAGGACCTAACATTGCTTGAGTTGCATTTTGTGAAGCAGATAATTATGTCGTAGTCTTGATGTTGTTAAATATTGATGAAGAAGATATACATGTTATGTTCATTGAAGATGTTGGTTGATGATGTTGTTGATTAGTTCTATTCTACTTAATTATTTGTGCTGCTAGAGTTGGTTGATGCTTGGAAGCATTGCATATTTGGTTACATGTTGATGATATTAGAGAGATTGATGCTACATTGTCTGATTTGATGATGAGGATATTCATGTTGTTGTCATTATGCCAATTATGTTGTTGTTGTTAAATGATTATGTTGCAGATTCCTATATGGTGCATGGTGGTTGTTGATGACTATCATGGTCTTGCTATGTCATTGTTGATATTATTGTTTATGGTTATAAATATCATATATGTCTCTTGATGTAAACGTCATGAAAATTCCCATGTTGTAATCATTTCCAAATTCAATAATGAATGGGCTATTTGGATCAAGTCATGTCATGTATGTAACCCCATTGTTTTTTGTAATTGATGTAAAATTGGGTCCAATATGTTGGGTGATTGATGTAATCATGGGATCATAGAGTCATTGGTGATAGGAAAGGTAATATATTTCAATTATTATACTTTTATTGCATATTTTTAGAAGATTCAACATATGATCAAAGGGAGCATGTTTAAGATGTATATTTCATATTTCATATCAGCATATTAGACTTCCAATATTGAGCTCTACAACGGAACTACTTCATTTAGCCTGGTTCAACCATTTTCCTTTGATTTTAAAGGGGGAGAGAAGATTTAATGTTTTCAAGTGCTTGCAGGTGGTTTCCAAACACCAAAGTGGTTGTCATCAAGTCCAAAGAGGGAGATTGTGGGCATTATGGCTAATGTGTTTTCCTTTATGGAAACCCACCTGTCAAATATATCCTTGTTGTCAAATTTCTTATAATATGATTGTTATGTGGAATCTATGACTGCAAACATAAGTATTTTCCCTATACCGAGTGGCCTGGTCTAGAACAACAGAAGGAAAAAGAATATAATGTTTCCCTTATAGTAATTTAACAATGAGATGAGGCTTACCTAGAATTCGCCACAAGCTTCACTCTCTTCTTGACTTGTATGCTTCAATCCTAGCTCTTATTGCTATAATTATAACCTACACATACAAACAAAACAAGCCAAATTTCTACAATATCTATGTCGTATTATCCAATCACTTCATTCAATGGATCATAAAAATATTGAAACATATGAACACCAACATCATATATAGGAAAAAAATGTACTCCTTGTATTAATAGAAATGGAGAGAGTTACAATAAAATATATTAGTTGATCATGTAGAGAACTCCCCAAGTTAACTTGTCCTTCCTTGCCACAAAGTACACCTCTATGTCACCTTAATTCATGGCATGATGACTCTCCTTAGATTCAGGGCAGAAACATGAGGGTAATCAATCTCCAAAATCCAACCCCTAGCTTGTGGATGGTTGTAAATATATAGGAGAGGATGGTAGCTTAGGAGTGCTTATCCATTTAAAAATCTATGTTTGAGGTTCACTCTTGATGGGAGGATGAGCTCAAGGGATAAGGGGTTAAATATCCAAGGTAGGATGATATGAGATTCGAAGCTCTTATCCAAGGTAAATGATTGAAAAAACTCTTGGAATCTTCTGGAAGAGAAATATTTGGGATTATTTTTATTTTTCCTGAATTTCTAGAATTAGTGGACCTTAGAGAGGGACAACCTACTGATGATTAGTGCAGGTGCAAAGTGGTGAAACCTGCACTGAACTCATTCTCCTAAGGAAAAAGGGTGTTTTGGGCGTTAAAAGCATGGAAATGAAGTTGTTAAGCCCAAACAATCAAGGATTAGGGAGAGTCATTCCTAAGGATTTGTGCAAGGATGATGACAAAGTGTTGATGGATATTGATTGATCTAGTTAATAGGCCTATTGACCATATGCGACAAAATGGCTTATAACAGATTTCGCACTAAAGCGCAAAGTTAGAGGCAGTGGATGATGACAAAAGTGATTTACATTGTGACAAGTCTAGATCAAGAACAACCCATTGAGATCATCATCTATTACAATACATTTACATATTTATATCTTCGTTGAAGGAGGCATACCCATAATTAGTACATAAGCTAATTTTACATGTACAATGATAAAAAATACATGTGGACCCATGATTGGATGATTGTTTGCATGATCATAGCCATCATACATTTTAATCCTATATTAATCCTAAAATCATAGCCCAGATGGATGAAACTAGATCCGGGGTCTTCTTTTCGTTCACGGCGATCATCTAATGTATGAGTTTAACCATGTGAATCAATGAGCTGAGGTTGAACATGGTGAAGCAGTAGAATTTAGCCAATGATGCAGAAATCGTTAACACTCCTAAGGAAAAATCTAATGATGTTAATGGGCTCTCAAGGTACTATAAGTACAATCGTATCATGTGAATGAATGTGTTGAAATCAGAACTCCATAATCCATGGGTAGAATCATTAATTATAAACATCTTTTAGAAGTGACAAAACTTACTAGCTGATGTAATACCATGCCAAGGTACCAAAAGGTTGTTTCTAAGTCAACTTCCTAGATAATGAGTTCATGTCAATAGGAAGAAACCCATCACAGGAGGGTCTTGATGTATACCCCATCAACGACACGTAACAAGTATCATGATTTGAGACAAAATGATGTTGATACATAACTGAATCAGGAACGACAGACATGGAATGAAGGCTTAAGAGTATTATAGCAAATATCGACTAAATGAATTCTCTTGAACACATCAACGAAATTGAATGGAGTTGGAAGAATTGAACCAAAACCGAAAATGAAGGCTTTGAAAGGGTATAATAAACCAGAAGACAAGCATATTTCCCAACCCAAAAACCAAAAAGATGAAGTGGAAGAGTGTCGTGTTCAAGAGCGATTCATTGCCATTAACAAGTGGAGTACCCTGTTTTCCCAATTTTCCCAGCCATTGTTGGTCAATGCCTCTTTATTTTTTAACAAGCTTGAGGAGGATAACATATGCTTGACACGTAATTTCATCCTTTGGATGAATCACTTTGAGTATGTTTAATGAACCCTAGGAAGGAGTGGTTCGGTCCCGTCATGATCGATGAGTTCATCGTTGTTTGATGTTTTTACGAGTCTAGCAAAGGTGAAACTTGAAAACTTTTTCATGTTTAGAGAGTTTGAAAAAAGTGGTGAAAAAGAAAACTCAAAAGGTTTCTTTTCATGGATAGTCCCTTGAGTCCAAAAAGGAAAAAAATGATACCCAAGAGAACCTCTTAGTCATGTTTGACTAAGGTATTCATTTTTCATAAATAGTCTATCTTAGTCCGGAAAAGGGTTCAACTTATACTGAGTAAACGTCTTTTAAATTAGTTTGACGAGTTCGAAAAGAAAAGTTGTTGGCAATATTTTCATATTTTGGGAGTCTGAAAAGAGCTAAAAGAGGAATTCTCCTAGAGGAACAAGTGGTATAAAGGGTAGCAACTAGTTTCATTCACGATGGAACTACTCAAAACACGTAGAGGTCAAGAGGTTGGATAGTAAAACCACTCATTGCAACGGTTCGTCGGGAAAGGGTAAAACAACCAAGTGAAAATGTATGATTGACCAAGCAGATGGTGGCAATAGAAAGAGAAAACCAAGGATCATCTGGCAAAAACAGGCTGATAAAAATGGCAACCACCAGGGATAGGATGAAAATGGTTTCATTCTTACCCAAGCTTGAAACATGGGAAACTATGCTTGAAAATCATTGAATATGGTTTCATTTTTCACAAGATTGAAACATGAGAAAAATTATGCTTGGAATTGGTTTCATTTTTACACAAGCTTGAAACAAAGGAAAACTATTATTGAAATAAGTTTGCATGCCCCCTTGCATAATGAATCAATTAGAGGTACAAGCCCCCCAAGCTTCATTTCATTCACCTAAGTAGACTATTGGTTATTAACATGTGTTGAAACGTGTAACTAGGTTATGTCTTCATAATGACATGTAATTGTGACTCTTGTAAATAATGTAATGAAGAAAATAAATTATTATTGGCTTGCTTCATGAGTTTCATGAGTAAGGGATTTTTTTTAGAGTCAATGTCATGTATGACCCTTCTTAAGCATATAAAGAATGTATGTAAGTCAATAAGTTTTCTAGAAGCCATCCAAAATGCAAGCACAATCATCCTCTTCGTGGTTGGCCTCAATATATATACATAAATGTCACGTTGACTCACATAAAAATTCAAGAAAGTTAGGATGTTATCGGCAAATGTAGCTGGTGAACTACTAAAATAGAGCAAGGCACCTCCACATTTTCCATGGATTCATTTTGGTGCATCTATGGATTTAGGATGTATATAAAAATGATGGAACTTGGATAAACCACATTAATCTCTGACATATGGAGATTTTGATGATCAAGATAGCAAGAATTTGAGATGATATCTAGAAGCAAGAAGCAAGGTTTTGAACACTGTATTTATATTCTTTCCACGACTAGCCCCACGCGCTGTATGTTGCGCCGGGCGCAGTAGGGGGGTCACAAGGGGGGAGGCAGCCCCCACTGTTGGGGTCCGGGGCAGCGCCCCGGCGAAAATTTGTTTGGTGTGCAGACCCACTCATGGGCGGACCCACCCATGTTTTGTGCATGATTTTCCACATGGTTTTGGGTTACGATGGTTTTCGGCCCTTGGTATTTTGTAGATCCAGTCAAGGGAACTACGGTTATGTTCTAATCCAGGGTTAATGGATTGGGGTTTATGTATGCTTCGGCATGTATATATATGTGTTGTAACACTAAAAGGAATATAATGAAAAATCAAGCTGGTCGTCCCGATTTGGGATCCAGGGAAAAATATCTGTGTTTATCTGTTTTATGTTTTATGCTCTCGCTATTGTTTATTTTCTGTTATAAGATTCGAGTGTAGATAATTTCTGTTCAGGGTTAAAACTACATTTAGTATCGGAGGTTGTTTCAACTTCAATGGGGCCGCCTTTATTTCCTTTAAGGATTTTATCGGGCAAAGTAGACTTACATTCGATGGGAGATCTGCGGGAATCAAGTTAGGTGAAATGGATGGCAAAGTGGCACAAGATAAAGACAAGGAAATTTAATGGTCAAAGCTTTGAGTTATGGAAGCTCAAGATGGAGGATCTGCTGGTGGATAAAGATCAGTGGATCGCGGTAGATCCAGGTACTAAACCAACGGAAATGTCAGATGAAGACTGGAAGAAACTAGATCGGAAGGCTAAGAGCACAATACGGTTGTGTGTCTCAGATTCAGTATTGTTGAATGTATCTGGGGAAGCTACGGTGAAGAATTTGTTGGAAAAACTTGGGACTTTGTACCAATCTAAGTCTCTAGTGAATAAGTTGTTCTAAAAGAGTTATTATAGCACAGAGATGAGATGGGACTAGGAGACGGGAAAGACATCTTAATGCCTTCATCTTTGTAACAAATCCCGGTTGTCATCTGTTGATATTAAAATCTGAGATGAAGATAAGTGCATCAGTTTGTTGTGCTCTCTACCAGACTCGTGGGACAGTCTGGTTATTGCAATAGGTAGCAATACAACTACCTTGAATTTTGATGACATTGTCTCCGCCTTGCTGTCGGACGAAATGAGACGGAGAAATATGGAGGGCGAATGGAGATGCCCTTATACGTAATCTGAGGAAGGTCCCAAAGCAGAAACAGAAGTGGAGTTTTTGATGGGAGACATAAATCTGAGAGGAGATCTAAATCTCCTGGAAATTTTATTAAACTTATCATGGAAATACGAAAGGAAGAGGCACTAAAAAAGGTAGGATCGCTCTGAAAGAAGGATACGTGTGTGCTCATACAGAGAAAAAATACCTCAGATGAGGCAAAATGTGCCCGGCCTTCCTCAAAGACATGTAGATCTTGATCATGTTTGGTGATCAAACTGGGGTATCACTAACTTCACTCCCCATAGGGAGTGGTTCTGCAAGTATGAGAAATATGATGGTGGTGATGTCTTCCTAGGGGATGATAGGAAGGCCATAATCGTCGGACGTGGAAAGGTCAAGCTGAAGCTGCAAGGTGGAAGGATTAGAACACTTCCTGGTGTTCTGCATATTCCTACATTGGCCAGAAATCTGATTTCTGTAAGCAAGATGGATGATGCAGGTGTAAAAACAATGTTCGAGAAAGATGCCTGCAAGATGGTTCGGGGAGGACTGGTATTAATACAGGGGTGTTTGGGCTGGAACTCTTTTAGCTATGCAGCTAAGGCCAGCAGCTGTTGTGCAGTAGGTGTCTAGCAGTTTTGTGGTTCTAAAGTTAGTGGAAAGCTGACCCATCTCTGGAGAAAATACCATGCTGTGGCATAAAAGGCTTGGATTATTGGAGTAGAAAGACATGGGAATCTGCATATAAATAGTATAGTAGAAGGTATTTCTATTTTCTCTCTGGATTTTTATTTTTTTGAACATTGTGTATATGGAAAGCAGAATCGGGTGATTTTTCCTTCTAGTGCTAAGAGGGCGAACACGATATTAGAACTTGTGCACAGTGATGTGTTTGGACCTGTGTCAGTTCCATCACTGGGAAATTCTGTGTACTATGTTTCATTCATAGATGACTTCTCAAGGAATACATGGATATATTTCTTGAGGAAGAAATCTGAAGTATTTGAAAAATTTAAAGAATTTAAGGCTCTGGTGGAAAACCAGACAGAGAAGAAGATAAAGGCGCTGAGGACAGATAATGGTGGGGAGTTCTGCAAGAAGGAATTTGAAGAGTTCTATAAGAAGTGTGGTATAGCACGGCAGAAGACTACTCCATACACACCTCAGCAAAATGGAGTTGCAGAAAGAATGAACAGAACGATGATGGAAAAGGCAAGAAGCATGCTCAGTGGTACCGGGTTAGGACAAGAATTCTGGGCAGAGGCAGTGGAGACTGCATGTTACTTAGTTAATAGATCACCTTCATCAGCGTTGGAGGATAAGACTCCACATGAGGTATGGACTGGTAAGAAACCCTCTCTTTCACATCTAAGGGTATTTGGATGTGATGCACATGTACATGTTCCAAAGGAGAAAAGGACCAAGTTGGATAATAAATCTGAAAGGTGCATCTTTATTGGGTATAAGGATGGTTTAAAGGGTTACAAGCTTTGGAACCCAGCAACAAGGAAGGTTGTGTATATGGCATAGAGGATGTGGTGTTTAGAGGTGAAAGATATTGATACACATGAAGTCTAAAGAATTTTGAGAAGATAGAGTTTGAAATAAGGGATAGTCAGGACTCTGCACTTAGAAGAAGACTCGAGAAGAGGAAGAACCACACTCAGCAGGAAGATCGGCTAGGAAAGAAGACAACGAGAAGGTATAGTCCATGCCTTTACGTTCAAATTTTGCCTTAACTATAGTGATCAGTGATCCCCCGAAGCTGTCCAGAACTGAGTAGATTCGAGAGGATGGAAAAACCTGAAGGAGGCCATGTGAGCAAATCAAGAAATAGCATCCTTGCACAAAAATGAGGCACTGGGATACGGTGGGTTATTACAAATTTGGAAGGAAGCCCATCAAGGGAGAGAGAGAAAATGGGTGTTTAAAAAGTGAATATGAAGGCAAGGTGGAAAACCTACAGCTACGGTTGGTAGAAAAGGAGTTGTTGGAGTGTTGTAATTGATTTTGGTGATATTTTTTCTCCTGTTGCCAAAGTTATTTCTATTAGATTACTTTTATCTGTTGCTGCTGCATTTGATTTTGAGATAGAGCAGATGGATGTGAAGACAACATTTCTTCATGGGGATCTAGAAGAGGAGATCTACATGAAGCAACCTGAAGGCTTTATGGTGAAGGGTAAGAAAGAACTGGTATGCAGGTTGAAGAAGTCTCTGTATGGGTTAAAAAAATCACCAAGGATGTGGTATCAGAAATTTGATACCTATATACGGGGACTTGGCTTCACCAGAAGCAAGGAGGATCACTATGTTTATTTTAAATTAATTGGTGGCCGTGTTATTTATTTGGTCTTGTATGTGGATGATATGTTGTTGATTGGAAATGACAAAGAAATTATCCAAGATTTGAAGACCCAACTGTTCTCCAAATTCGACATGAAGGATCTCGGTGCTGCAAACTATATTTTGGGCATGGAAATTAAGAGAGATTGGGCAAAGAGGAAGCTCTGGTTAAACCAGAGGAAGTATGTCGAGACTATATTGCAGAGGTTCAATATGCAGGATAGTAAACCAGTGAATGTTCCTATTCCTGTAGGTGTAAAGCTGTCTGCTGAACAGTGTCCCAAGGCACAAGAAGAAGAGGAGTATATGTCCCGTGTTCCATATGCAAGTGCAGTGGGTAGCCTGATGTATGCAATGGTCTGTACTAGACCAGACATTGCACATGCAGTGGGAGTATTGAGCAGGTTTATGTCAAACCCAGGAAAGGAGCATTGGACAGCAGTGAAGCGGGTTTTCAGATATTTACGTGGCACTAGTGATTATGGCTTGTGCTACCAGGGAAGACCAGGATTGGAAAGAATGTTGGACATTCATGGTTTTTTTGATGCAGACTGGGCTGGAGATCTGGACCAAAGAAGATCTACAAGTAGGTATGTGTTTAGCCTATTTGGAGGCGCAGTCAGTTGGATGAGTAAAAGACAGTCTGTAGTGGCTCTTTCAACTACAGAGGCAGAATACATAGCAGCCACTCATGCAAGCAAGGAAGCAATTTGGTTGCAGAGATTGTGTTCAAGTATGGGGTTGGTATAGCAAGCTATAAGGATAGTCTGTGATAGCCAAAGTGCAATTTTCTTGGCTAAGAACCCTGCTTATCATTCAAAGACAAAGCACATTGATGTTCAATATCACTTTGTTAGAGATATGGTTGAGGCTAAAAGGGTGTTGCTGGTAAAGGTGGACATTTTGAAGAATGTTGCAGATGCATTGACGAAGTCTGTGAGCACTCAGAAGTTCTCTTGGTGTAGAGAAACAATGGGTGTTGAAGAATTAGCTTAATATTCAAAGCTTTCTATGGCCCCACAATGAAAAAGCAACAAAGTGGGGAGAATGTTTGGTATGTGTTATATTATTTCGACTAACCCCATAGCTGTACGTTGCCTGCAAGGCATAGCAGGGTCTAAGGGGAAGAAGCCCCATTGTTGGGGTGGGGCAATGCCCTTCATTGTTTGGTGTGCGGACACTCATAGGTGGACCACTTCATGTTTTGTGCATGATTTTTTGCACCATAGTTTTTAGGAGTATGATGGTTTTGCTCTTTGGTCATACTGTAGATCCGGTCAAGGGAACTACGGTTATATTCTAATCCAGAGTTAATGGATTGGGGTTTATGTATGCTTCGGCATGTATATATATGTGTTGTAACACTAAAAGGAATATAATGAAAAATCAAGCTGGTCGTCCCGATTTGGGATCCAGGGGAAAATCTCTGTGTTTATATATTTTATGTTTTATCATCCTCTCTGTGTTTTAACACCATTTATAAAGTCTGTGTTAAGATAATTTTCTATTGAGTTTAACCTCTGAGTGATCATGAAATTGGACCCACTTGAATTTGGGGTGACATTGGTGACATTTTCCTCACTATATCAACATAATATATCAATGTGTTTCAGTGATATCTTTACAATAGTTTCTAGTGCTTCCACAGTTATGGTTTCAGTGATATTTCAAGGAGAAGCTTGGTGCTCGGTGCTACAGTGATGCTATAATGTATGTTACTACAGTTTTACGATGTCTCGGTGGAAGATCACACAAAGTACAAGGAACCATAGTTATATAGTATGTATAGATGCCACAATTCAGTGATGTATCAATGTGGTTGGATACAAAATTCATTATTTGGTGACTTCACATTGACATGTTTTGGTGCCATGAAGAGATGATCTCAGTTTGAGGAGGATCAAACAAGTGGAAGAAGAAGATCAAGGAAGAAGGATGATTGT